>JAFVLL020031872.1:0-2500 GCA_021397915.2 Tor tambroides
TTGGAACAATGCCTGAAACTTGGTATTACGAGCACTTCCTGTGTCTGTTTGCCTCTTTAAGATGAATGGCTTTATGTATTCCCCAATTGTAAGTCACTTTGGATAAAAGCGTCTGCAAAATGACAGTGTAAATGTAAGTGTTTTTGACTATTTTTATATCTTATTAAATTGAATCTCTGATTATGAAATGGTCAGATTAGTTTTTTTAAAGGAATAGTTCACACAAAATAAAATTTGCTTAAAAAACTGTAAAAATTCAGCATTACATCACTTGCTTACTAATAGATCCTCTGCGGTGGATGGGTGCCGTCGGAATGAGAGTCCAAACAGCTGATAAAAACATCTCAGTAATCCACACGACCAGTCCATTAATTAATGTCTTAGCAAAAAAGCTGTGTGTTTGTAATAAATTCATCATTAAGACTTTTTCATTTTAAACTACTGCTCATTGCTCAAGCAACACTCTAATTTACATCATGAATAAGCCTGAAGATGAGTAAATCTTAAACAAATTTTAATTTTTGCATCAACTATTTATTTAAGTAGACACACTCTAGAAACAAACCTATTGAACATTCAAATCAGTGCAAGGATCAGACTGTCAAACCAGTTCTGCTTTCTCTCTTACAGACACACACATCACAAACTCACCTCTGAGATCTCTTAGAGGAAGACAGTATGGCACAAATGCATAATTGAGATGCAGGAGGTGCAGTCTCAGGCTCGGAGAACACTGTGGTTTGACAGGAATCCCAGGTATAATAAATTATGCTCAAAAACCAGACAGTGAATTGGTTTTCGGCACACACTCCTAAATTGACGTAATGAATTTGCGCACTATTTGGATCCAGCCAAGTAATTATGTAGAGTAATGAATCTAATGCAGAGACATAGTTGCATGAAAACTGCTGAGGTGTATTTGGAAGTTCAATAACAACAGGGTTTAAAACACATCAGGAATTACGATTTCCCAACCACACCAGAAAGCAATCAATATACACGCACACACGCATTGGAGAAACTAGGTCCTAAGGGACGCCTCTGTCTGAAACAGGTCTCCAACGCATGGCAATCAGCCAGATTGATTCAAGATAAAAAGATTAGAGAAGAGAGTTGGAAAAGGGGGACCAAAGGAAAAAAGAAAGGAGGGATGGAGGGCAAGATGAAGGCTAAGTAGACTGCAAGCGAAAATGGAAATAAGAAATAACCAAAGAAAAACAAACAACGGCTCAGTGTTTAAGAGGACACTCAGCTATCTTGCCGTCTGTTCTCATTGGTCTTAATGCTCAGTCTGTCTCCTGTTTCACTTGTCCTCTTGATTTCTGCATATTTCATTCCTTTACTTTCCATTTCACAATTTCCTTAAGTGATCTCACATTGACTAAATATATAATGTTCTTACACTGGTTTTCTATCATGGATTCTTTTACTTCTATTGTTTTTATATGAAAGTAATGATATTTTCTATTCCCTAACTCTTCCCGAAACTGTTTGTATCTTCATATTTTCATTAAGACATTATTTAGTACATTTATTAAGCTGTTTTCCTCTTGGAGAGCATCGCCTGCTAAGCACAATGTAACTGATTTACTATCCTTGTACAGACAATTGTTCTGCTCACAGTGGCCTGTCTTGAAACCACTACATCATTGTTTAAGCTTGTGAATAAAACTAATGAAATAATATCTGATTGCTATCGTAAAACATGCCATCACAGCCTACCATAAATCTTGCTCTGCATATCATCTTTTCCGTCAAATGTGCATGAAAATCAACAACAGTCAACTGTTGAGCATGTGATACATTGTTTCCCACAGCTGTGATTCACACACAGGTTTATGCTGCCTCTGTGAATTTAAAAAGCTTGGAAAACACTTTTGTGATATATATATAATATAAAGCTCTTCAAAAACAACTTCACTACCACCCAATTTTTGCCCACCCAAGCACAAAAGTGGTTTTCCCCTGAACAAAGCACAAAAAATGTTTCACCTTATCGTTGGTATCCCACTGTAAATCTCTTTTTTTCTCTGTATGTCACAATAACTGTATCCTATTATTTAACTTACTCATTCTGCTCTTTCTAAATCTTGAACTCAAAAGCTACTTGAACTCAAAAACTACTTATTTCAAGGGAAGTGCATCTATGCTAAAAATCACTTTCGAACAAGCTGGTTAAATCTAAAAATCTGTTTGCAGATGCCACTTAGTTTGATATTTTATTATTTAATGCAATGACATTCTGACATTTTAAAGAGTTTCAACACATCAAAATGTTGCATATCAAACACAAGACACGCTACCATTCAGACGTTTTGGGTCAGTAAGTTTCTTTTTTTTTTTTAAGAAATTAATACTTTTATTCAGCAAGGAAACAATAAATTAATACAAAGAGACAATAAAGATATTTATACAAATATATATTTCTAATAAATGCTGTTTTTTAAATATCTATTCATCAAAATATTTTTGAAAAAAAAACCCCAGCAGCAAATCAGCA
>JAFVLL020031872.1:7500-26480 GCA_021397915.2 Tor tambroides
TTAGGACCAAAAATTAGATGTGACACTTTGACCTGACCATGTTTTGTTACATACCTTTCTATCAAAGTTATCTGACATTATCAAGATGAATTTGTTCTGACACAGTTTAACTCTTGAGTTCTTGTCATATTTTATTACCATTTTCTAAACTACAGTGAATAAACTGTGAGAAATGTTTAAGGTGTCTGAATAAATTTCGAATAAATTTTGGTTTGACTACCTGTTTGTCCAAACTATGCAAGGGTGAAAAGCATGATTTTTGCTATTCTGTTTGGTAGTGCTAGCTGCACAGAAATACACACATCATCTTGACGGGCTCCAATTATAAGCTAAAGTCAGCGGAGGATTTGACTGAAGCTGACAAGTTCGTGAGGAGCATGTACCCTCTAATCACAACACAAGAATATAAACAGGCTTTTTACGTCACTAGAACAAAAACATATTTTGCAAACACACCATCACCACAAGTGTCCTTTTTTTTACCTTATTATGTTTCCATCTTGGTCTGAATTTGTTCCCTTTCCATTCCAGATTTCAGTATCTGTTTCACTAGAGCTCAAGGTTTTCACATTCACTAAGTGCTGTCAGTCACAACTGCACACACAGGGTCCAAATGAAGCAGGGGTCATCACTGTGTCCTTCAATGTGTCCATACCATACACATCCTCTCCACACACACACCTACATGACCTGCCCTTTATTCTCAGAGATATGATAGGAAATGAATATTTTGAGTGACAGTCTACTCCCTGAAGGCTGTAGAGGAGGCATGGAAACAAACTAGGTCTCAGAGGAATAGATTCAGAATCCATATTTTGTATTTCTTTCAACCACATTACAAAAAAAACACCTACCAGCTCTGGTAGATAAAAAAAAAAGAAGAAGAATGAGGTGGGTGTTTTTCACAACCACTTCTATCAAAATGTGGATCTTTGTTGACATTTCATATGAAACAAGGTTATGCTGTTGATAATTTAAATTCACAGGACTGGCATTTACATTAAACGTAAATGTCATCAAATGACTAAACTTGCCAAAACCCGTGTGATTGGTGCTTTATGATGGACTTTTTTCTAGTATATTTCAAATGAACAAAGATATTTAAAAAAAAATAACCGATTATTTAATACTCACTCCCACTGTTTTCGTCGTGCCTGTGGAGTGCTCTGCAATTTGTGGGATTGGTGTGCTTTGATGACATCACGGTGGTCAACTAGGCCTCCTCGCCGTCTGATAGGAGGAACCAGAGAGTCACTGGGCATCAAAGAGTAAAGTGTCCCATCCGTCACTACGGTCTCCCCTCCATTGGTTTTGCTGTAGTCAAACAAGTCAACTGGGCATGCTTCATCACTCATGTCATACACAGTATGATAGTAGGTGGGGTTGGCACAAACACTGCTCCCGCTGGTGGGAGGATGAGAGCGCAGTTTGTGGCCCTGAGGTTGCACTCTCCCTCCCTTCCGCAAGGGCGGCGCTCTCTCCATGATGAGTGAGCTGTCTGCATACATGGGAGACAGCATGGCTCTGTGGGGGCAGAAATGAGAGAAGTTAATATATTTATACAAAAAAGTTTTTAGTGTATTTTGTTGTTGTTGTTGTTATTTTTTATTTTTTGGGAGGGGGCATTATGTACCATAACAACATAATGTCTTTAGTGGAAAGCATAATAATTTACATTGTGATAATGTTCATAATGTGGTAAATAATAATAATTATTATTATTATTATTATTATTATTATTATTATGTTCTTCATGTTTTTGCTGCAGTATTGTCATTGCTATTATTGATATTTTATTTTATAATAACATTTTATTTTTTTATTGGAACACTGCAATGTGGCAAATATATAAAGTATATAGAAATAATTCATATTTATTTATTTATTTGTTTGTTTGTTTGCAGCATTATGGACACCATCAGAACAATATTTTCCAACAAAGAAATAATACAATTCTATTATTAAATAAAATGTCTTTATTAGAAAATATTTATATTGTGATGTTGTTCATAGTACTATGAATCATCATCATAATCATAATAATAAATACTGACAGCAGCAATAAATAAATAAATAAATAAGCAAAAGTAAGTGAAGGGGAAAATAAGTGACGTGTAATCAAGCGGGAAAGGGAAGCAGAGAGAAGAAAAACACCAAGGGAGGTTTAATTAAAAAAGGCTGCATAGTTGTTTAGAGAAAATTGCCATAGGCCAACGTCAGGTGAAAATAAATGATGCACTCCGGTACTATAATATATGCTGACGGTGTTTGAAGAATTTGTCCGCTGTGACACGGGCAGAGGAATAAAGTAATTTAAAGTGACACATACACACTCAACAATTTCAAAAATAAACTCACACATGCACAGTGCTACAGTCAGAAGTTTATGCTTTTCTTTGAGATGAGCCAGGAGGGCTGATAGCACTTCTACTGTTCTGTTTCTGAAAGCAAAGCATTGAAGATGTGGCAAATGCTATGGTGATCTTCTCCAAAGTACAAAGAGTAGATAAAAGGAAAGACACAGATGGAGTAAAGCACAGGAGAAGATAAGCACAGTGGCCAAAACGTGAATGGAATACATTCACACTACAGTCCTTATTGTGGCTGTGCTCTTTGTTGACAGGCGGGTTTTGTTGTCAGGCTGTGATTAGGAGAGACACAGCTTGTCTCAATGATCAGACACTAAAGATGGAACTAACTAAATCTGCCTCTTTATTTTTGGCCAATGGAGAGCAAAGCCATTACAATACGCATGCCAGTTCCAACAGGGAATATATTCAGTGAGGTGAAGGAGAACCAGAAGACATCCTGAAAGGCCTTCACACACTTTTAGGTCTCTTCCTGATGCCTGGCAGCATCGTGACATTCATGTTTTGTTTAAAGGGTTTGATGCATCGGCTGCTTCCTGGACAAAACAAAAGAATCCCGCTTCTCTTTGTTTGCTGAAGCGACAACACCATAAATCTCGCTGTAATGGCAAGGTAAAACATAAGCACAGCCACAAAAGGTAGTGAGACCCAATTTTGGATGATTTCATTTGCATCATTGTGTGTTACAGCAAGTGGCCATTTGTGTGGGTTGGATCTCCACTGCACCAGCCCACAGACAGCCTCACCATTGTGTGGGTGTGTATGAATACATGCAATTAGGGTGACATTTACAAAGTTCTCCAAAACCACAAAAACTTACCCATGAAAATAATGGCCATCACAATCCCTACTCAAAGATGTCAAGTATCAAACTCAGTTTTTCTGAACTCGATTTTTATACTTCTCTCCAGTGTTAGGCATTTCACATGGCTGCATATTAAAATGAATTTTATAGTGAACTGTAATCAGAAACGGTTTATGAAATTCAGTCTCAGCCAATTCTGCTGCTGACATGTGTATTGTTATATAGGAGGGCAAAGGAAAATCTTTGAACACACAATAAAATGATTTGCTGCATTTAGTACCATTCAGAGCATAAATAATATGCTATCTGCTGAGTGAACACATTATGATAAATAGCTCTGGCTGTTAGCCATCACACTGAGAACAGCAAAAGACAGCCAGAAGATCATCTAACAAATGCAAAAGTCTGTGTTAAGCACAACCAAAAAAAGTATTGTGGTGATACCATGGTATAATGAATATAACAGGCAGTAAAATCATAGTATTTTGATATATATTTACATGGTACTGCAAGGCACTTCAAAGAATAACAGTATGACCACGTTACATGACCAAAGGTACCATACCATGGTATTTTATGTTATTTTTCAACCAAAGAATGATGAAAGATACTTCTCAGATGTCACAGATATTCCAGGTACAGATTTACCAAAGACAGATAGATAGATAGATAGATAGATAATATAAAAAATATATATTGTAAAATAAAAGATTTCTAATATATAGTTAGTATATAATATTAATAATACAATTTACATTAATGTTAATTTTATAAAATATATAAATGTCATTTTTGTATTTACAGCCAAATAGCCTATTATATAGACATATCTTTAAAGAAAATTAAAGAATTAAAGAAATATGAAGCGATTGTGAAGATATTAAAGAGACAAACACTTTCCACGACACTCACCAGAGAGGTTTGTGTTTTTTCTGAGAAGATGCTGGAATCTGGACCCGTCCGGATCACCTGTAGTTTATAACTGACAAAACTACCAATAAAACTCCACAAACTGAATGGTCCGAGGTCCGTTTTCTCAGAGCAGGAGGTAATATCCATCTTCAAGCTCGGAACATTCTGTCTTTAAGTATTTTTTATTGAGCAAAACAGATAATTTTGTATGTTCTCTCAGTGTAATCTTTTGATTCTCGTCAGATGTGACAATCAAGCTTCTCGAGAAACGACTCTACGTGGCGCGAGACCTGCTTGCACTTGTATGAGGAGTCTCGCGCTCTGTGCGCGTAACGGATACGTGACTGTACTGGCGCTGAGAGCAGAATGTCGCGCCGATTAAAACTACGCGTTTTGACCGCTTCTGCGCGGTGGGCGAGAGACTGTATGGTTATGTGTCTTCTCTTCATTACGCAGGTTTATTATGAGAGTCAGTGTACACATTATTTATATAAAGGCAAATTTCATTGATCAGACAGAGAGCTCCGTAATGAAAATTTATTAACAAACAGTAATATGTTTTAGAATAATGTATAATAAAATATAATTATTGGATGGCTTTAAGATTGGGAATTAGCCAACGAGCGTGACCAGACGAAAGAAAAGGGGTCTCTGAATTGTCAAATGACGGTAAAATGCTGACTCAGCGTCTTACTCAGATTTGACCATCAATGACATAAAACTTTCGTCATAATAAATGAAGATACGCAATAAAACATTTATATTTCCTATTATTTTATATTATACAATTATTTTTATGTAAGGGTTTATTCATATATATATATATATATATATATATATATATATATATATAATATAAATAAATAACATATATAATATAAATAAAATCTACAATTAAATCAACCCAGAAACAAGCTGGATTTCAACCAGTTTTGAACTGCTTAACATTTTCAGTGAATGAATAATTTCTCAAACATGTTTTATTTCAGATTATTGAGCCAGATTCATTTCTCTTATTCGTGAAAGTTAGATTTGTTGTGGATAAAGATATAGCATCAAATAAGAGGATATGTTTGCCAATCAGAAAACATATGACTACATGAGAAGAATCATATAATGGGCCTAGATTATAATATTGTATATTCAGAGAAAATGTTACCACCTAGTGGTGTAATAGGTTATAGACAAATACAAATTTTCTTTTACCATCAAAATGTGACTCTGGACCACAAAAACAGTTTTAAGTAGCACAGTTATATTTGTAGCAACAGCCAAAATTACATTGAATGGGTCAAAATTATTGATTTTTCTTTTATGCCAAAAATCATTAGGATATTAAGTAAAAACCATGTTCCATGAAGATATTTTGTACATTTCCTACCACAAATATATCAAAACTTAATTTTTGATTAGTAATATGCATTGCTAAGAACTTCATTTGGACAACTTTAAAGGCAATTTTCTCAGTATTTTGATTTTTTTGCACCCTCAGATTACAGATTTTCAAATAGTTGTATCTCAGCCAAATATTGTCCTAACAAACCATGCATCAATGGAAAGCTTATTTATTCAGTTTTCAGATGATGTATAAATCTCAAATTTAAAAAAAAAATTGACCCTTTCTGACTGGTTTTGTGGTCCAAGGTCACAAATTGTTTTGTTTTTTTAAAGAAACCACCTTAGTGTTATAATAATAAAAAAAAAAGCACACTGCTCCTATTAATAAGAAAAATAATACTTCCATAAAACCAGCTTTTGAGTTGCCAGTTGTTCCTTAAATCCTCCAGGCCTGTGCAGAATCCATCTTGGACACATTGAGAGGAACAAATCTGGCATGTACAGTACTGTTTATCAGTTTTGCAGCAGTATCTCCTCAGAAAAACTAAATCTTTCAGAATAAAAGGCTTTTTAAACTTCCATCTGCACATTTAGTCAGAAGCAGCAGCAGCAGCATGAATACATTAACATCAATCTCTAGTTTTGCACTTCAAAGTGTTCTAATTAGCACTAATTACTTGTGTATATATGAAAAATACAGCCACAAAGAAATGTTTGAAGCAGCGCACAAAATCACTCATTTATTTCTCAAAATCATTCATAGCATATGAATATTTTAGCATAGTGTGATAACATACATAAAAACAACCGCTGAGCACAGAGAAAACTTGAAACGATCGTACAGGAGCTACATCAGTCAGTTTGTCAGCCTCTGATTAGCCAGCTGGGCTGATGAGTGTACATCCCTGCGTTCCAGAAGGACTGTGGGTGGATCAGCTGGTTCTCATGCCATCCCTGCTGAGATGGCTTACTGGGTTTGGATTATTTGTTACCACGGTGGCGACATGGGCTGTGGGTTCTGCAAATAAGACATCACGACTGCCGATATGGACAGCCTGAAGGAATGAACGTATGTTTAATTTGGCAGTCCAGAAGCATTACATTTGAGGATTTCTTTAGGTAGATCAAATTTTTCAGTATTTCTATAAAAACATCAAATCATAATGCGATCATCCAACATTTGAATTAATTAGTAGAATAACAAACAAGCATAAGCAACTCACATGAAGCTGCTCATCATTTGTTTAGTGTCCTCTGAGCTTCGTGAATTGGCAAAACTGATGAATGAGCAATACACTGCAATCCATGCGCACCATTTAAGCTGCCAAAACGTAAATACACAACAATTTGAACGTTAAATCATCAATCTGTTCATGTTTTAGTCATAAACAATGATACAATCACAAAGCAAACATTACTGTCAGAGTCAGGTCACCTTGAGCATCAGGCCACACATACTGAAGATCATGCCGAGCAGGTTCATGTAATCCGGTGTAGGATCTTCCAATGTGGGGTTAGTTTCTGTGTTGGGAGGCTTGTAGCTGTAAAGCAAAACCACAGTATGCCTCGACTATTAATGCTGTCATTTTATTTTGTACTACAAAAAAAAAAAATACATGTTTGTATTATATATATATATATATATATATATATATATATATATATATATATATATATATGAATATATATATATATATATATATATATATATATATATGAATATATATATATATATATATATATATATATATATATATATATATATATATATATATATATATGAATATATATATATATATATATATATATATTAAACATTTCATATATATCTCTGAATAATAAATGACAAAACAATTATGATCCAATACATACAATTGTAGACTGCTGCCAGTTATAAGCTATCGCATGTAATAAGTGACTATCGCAATTAGTATTTGTAAATTTAACAAAGATCTTTCATTCCATCGATGTTCTCATTTAAAACATTATTGCGTAAAAATCTGAATCCATTTAACTGTCTTTAATGTAAATCTGATTTAATCTCGTCTAAACATTAGCCGAACTGTTGCTAACAGTGATGCTAAAGAAAGCCAATCAAAACTCTCATCTCAATCATCTCTTATTACGGACAAACTACTCACCGAAAAATCTTATTTGGTCGTCTTGGATCTGCCATGTTGTTCACGGTCATATTATAATAAAATTATAATAAAATTTAAACTTCCCCTAGAGTTTAACAGCAGCACGTCAGCGAACAGCTGACCTGTGAAACTCTACTTCGCCTCATTCTGTTGTATTTAAAGCTACATGTAATGCACTTGCACCCCCTGTCGCTAAGGAGTGTTATTGATAGATGATTGACAGACAAAAATTATTTAAAGACAAGTTATTATTAAAATGCAAATACTGTTAATCAAAACTGTGTTAACTGCTACTATTAAATCATCATTTAAAAGTATCACCATAGTCACATATTGACAATGTGCTGAAGTCAAAACTCTAAATTCTAAATTTAAGTCTACAAAAGGGATGGAATATATAGCATAGTTTTTCTTTTTTTCATAGCAAGAATGAATGCATAGAACAAGAACACAAGAATCATGCAGGCATTTGCACCATTATATTTTCTTTTTTTTAAAGCTACAGAAGAGAAAAAAAAAACACCTTATCTTAATAGACAGCTATTTGTTGACTTTTAAAATCAATGACATTTTACTTTACTGGTGTTTTTAGTCTTGTGTAAGCTCATCTCCAGGAACATCAAATATGTTTTTTTTATCCCTTGTGCACCATAAATGTCTTGCAGTTGATGTTATTTATTCACATCTGTCCATCAGGGTGTTGAACTGTAAGGAATCACTGCCTTCATGAATCCTTCTCTTATAAATTTGCAGGTGCTGGATTCATCTCATTCAGTTCAACATCCCTCTCTGATTCTGTGGACGTTGTGTGCCTTTAATAAATAAATAAATAAATAACTATGAGATCATTTCACAGTATTTCACAATTAGATCCAGTATAATAGTGAACTGATGAAATGTATACCTTGAATGTAGTGTAAGCTGCTTAAAAATGTTATATGAGATGGTTGTTTAAAATCTCGTAGGTGGAACAGTCCTTCACATTTTGTGTGATTCAGCAGAAAGCTATTTCGGTATGCTTATATACTGGATGTATGATACTATACCTGCCCTCCTCTATATCCAGAACATTCTCTGGAAGCTGAACATTCGTGGTCTCAGGCAGAAGGAAGACCACACATCCACTGAGAACTGCAGTGGTAGCAAACACTAGAGAGGGTGCAAAGCGCCACATGTCCTCCAATAATATGACCATGGGGGCCAGCGAACCTCCAATACGTGCTATAAAAGAGGTATAGCCCAAGCCGCACTGCCTAGGAAAGATACAGAGAAGTAGAGTAAGTTCTTTCATTTCAAAAACAAGGGGCCATATTTATGGATAAACTGTAAATTTGAAAAATGTACTGTAAGTGTTTTGGTCCTTTTCTTAAAATATAAATACATACATAAATATTAGAATTGTTTTACATCATGAATGTAAAAATTACCGGAGTACAGTAGGGTAAAGCTCAGATGTGTACAAGAAGGCAATGGTAAATGCTGCCTCAGAGAATCCCTTCCCGATAATTGCAATCCCTGTCCGCACAGCAGAAAACTCTGTGGATGAAACAGCACAACAAAATACATTATTTCTTACATTTGATAATAAGATCAAAGACAAAGAGATGACAAAGAATGACGGAGTACCTGTTGGTATTATACTGTTTAGTCCAATCAGAGCTCCTGCTATAATGAGAGACCACGCCTGACCGTTTCTGCGTCCAATCCAATCCAGAGTGAAGTAGGTCCCGACCTTAGCTGGGACTTCGATAACTCCATAGACAAACTGTGTGAGATAGATGTTCAGGCCAAACCCAGTGATGTTGAAGCTGATGCCATAGTAGGTAAAAGAAACTGCAAACCTGTAGATTTAAATAAAGACTGTCGATTCACAGCATTTGACTGTTGTATCACAATGGAAAAGAAAAAACAAAAAAAAGCTCCTCATACCAGAAAATTCCTGAGAAAAACACAATCTTCCTCAGTTTCGGTGTCCTCACTAGATCAAGGTAGGAATGATTCTTGTTTGAGACCTCACTAACAGTGATTTTCTTTAAGGTCTAAATAGGTGAGAGTCAAAACGATTTATTTAGTTTTTAATGAAAAGATAAAGGATGAGATCAAAACTGATTGTCATAATAATAAATAAGAAGATAGCTATGTTTACCTCAGTGTCTAGGTTTTGAGTGTAACTGTACTTTCCATTCATCTTAGCACACTGAATGAGATACTTCTGCGCCTCTTCCACCCTGCCATTGGCCAGCAGCCATCTTGCTGACTCAGGAATCCACCTTTTGAGATAACATGTACAAATATTCTTGTAGGCCTATCCATGAAGCACATTTAGGCCCAGATATACTAACAGCTTACACCAGTGCAAACCGCCTTTTGGAGTTAAAATAGTACTGTCAGGATTTACTGAAGACACGCAGTGAAGAATTAGCACTGAAAAGGCATGGACAGTTATTTTTTCGCCTGACCTTATTGAATATGCATTTGTAGGAGTTTCCCTTTCAGACGCAACATTTATGGGAGGAGAGTGTTAAAATGAATCACGCGATTTACTAATGTTTGCTCTCGTCAAATTACTGGTATTTGTGCCATTATGTAACACTTAAAAAAAGCATGTCTTAAAGCAGGCGGTAATTTGCACTGCTCATGGTAGATTGTGCTGGTCATTATGGAAATGATCTGGCTGCGTTTGTGTTCCTTAATATGTGCATTGTCAGTAAATCACATGCAGAATTTTCCCCTTTCATCGGCGCTTTTATGGAATTGCACTCTGTTACCCTGTTAAGTAAATCTGGCCCTTAAAGGCTTAAGAATCCAGTGTTATTTTTTCACTTGCAGTTCCACCACTTACCACCAGGCAATTATGCCCACAAGGCAAGGTGAAGTCACTACCAGGATGAGGTGCCTCCAGTCCCTGATGAGATATGCCAGAAGAGCCAAAAGCATGTTCCCTACACTCCACCCGAGACTGATGATGGTCCCTGTAAATGTGCGATGTTTAACATCTGTCCACTCAATACCTGTAGAATGAGAAGAATTTATGAAGGTATTAACAGCCATGCACATAAACAGCAAAATGACATAACTGAGTCAGTGAAAAACAATAGTGTGTATAATCTGGTAGAGTTTTAAGAGGGATCATCTTATCTTTTATTCTACACCAGCATGATATATGTGCTCAACCTGTTTTTCTTCTAGAATCTGACGTATAAAACTTCTGGGATTAAATTCCTTAATACTTTTGATCAAATAAATGCAGCCTTAGTGAGCATAAGAGACTTTCAAAAGCTTTAAAATCATTAATGAATCATGATGAATCATTCTCAAGAATATAAACAGGATCAGCTTGGATTTCATGTTGACTAGAGAGATTGAAAAGAAATAAGAAAGGGATAGATACACAGGGCCACTGTGGTGATAGACATCCCGGTCAGGGCCAGTCCACACAAGGTTCTTGCTATGGCGAACATCACATAAGATGTAGAAAAAGCTTCAACAATTCCAAAAATAGAACTGGCCACAAAGGAAACCTGAATAATCGGCTTACGGCCAAACCTGTGGAGTGATATAAAAAAGATATATTTAACCACGCAGGATATTCGCACATTGAAAATCACATGGGAAACAGTGGATACATTCTGTCGTGCTTGTTACACAGATAGCCTGAGGTAAGCAGTTTTAATGTGTGACATGTTCCGTGACAAATAATGAGCCAAAGAATATTTGAACACTGTTGTGAAAGCAGAGAATGATTATGAATATGCACAAGTCATCTATGCAGAACAAATCAAGGGGAATGAATCGTTTTTCAACCTCAGACATGTGAGTAAAGACACTTGATTGTAGAAAAGTCATGTGACCAGTTTTCAGCCTAAGAAATCTTGTATAAGGTCCATTGATGAAAGAAATGCTAAAAAATAAATGGTCATACGAAAAAAGCAGGGAACAAATGGTTTTAAAACATAATATTATTAAAAATAACATACTTATCTGCCAACTGGCCAAACATGACAGCACCTATTGTCACTCCAATGAAGAAAAATGTGGCAAGGGCTTGGTTTAGCTTTTTGTTGTCACATACCAAATCCCACTGGAAAAAGAGAGAGAAATCAGCTTTTGTAGTAGATATAATAAATAACTCAAAATATCATCAACATATAAATACAGGAAAGTGTCTTGTATATTCTTACCTCAGTTGCGGTTGTTGAGGTGAACTGTGAGCGGTCATATACCCATCCGTGCTGGCATGGCACCGACACATTTGATCGGTTTCCGTACACCAGGGAGAGGTCAGCATTAGGGTCGAAGTCCAAGGGAAGAGGGTACATCTTGCAGGAGCTGTAGGATCCATCTGCATTACGTGGGATGCCAAGTGCCAGAATCTGTGCCGACACCTCACTCTCTGTGCCAGCTACGTACTGGTCATCCAAGCGAGGCAGGGCGCAGTGGTGGGGTGGCACACCTGAGATGAAGTTGTGGAGCAGGAAGTGCAGCGGGAGGATGACGCGTGGGAGCCATAGGATGTACAGAACCAGAAACTGGAACTTGTTGAAACCACCAATTTCATGAAGGATGTCCTCAAACCTCATAGCTGAAAGTGAGATGAGCTACCAGATAGATGTGATATCCGTCTTTGTTCTGAATATATGTTCTACTCACCCATCAGAATCTAGATCTTCTCTGTGAAATTTGTTCTGTTCTGGAGGAACACTCGGGTTGGTCTGTAGTGAATGGTGAGCAGAGAGTAGTCTGAGGAGATGTGAAATGCTGAATTGCTATACGTTATAACACTCTTCCCGGTCACGCTTTTTGGGGCCTGTGTGAGACACAAGAAGGTCTTTGTCTTGGTAAGCTCAAGAAAAAGAAGAGTCTCAGGCCTTAAAAGTTCACTATCCCTCACCTGACTAGCGGGAAAGGGGAAATAGAAAATACATTGGTTCCGCAATGACCTTTTTTGGACTGAAAATAGCAAGTGAGATGTCTGTTTTAAATATGAAAAGGAGACCAAGATTAGGTAAATTTAATTTGACTCTTGAATTTCAGATGTTTAAGAAAAACCAATAAATAATACAATTTAAATATTTATTTTTTGAATTATGTTATTAATGTATAAATGTTTATATATAATTATAATATATATATATAATAATAATATAAATGTTTTCAAAGACTGGAAAGAATGTGAAATGTGTCTAGTGTAGAAAAACAACAATATAACACATTTAAGACTTGATCATTTTATGCTCCTTATTCCAACAAAAATCATGATTAACATCTCACTATTGTTATTAGAGCAAAAGAGGTGGGAATTGTTCATTTAGAAATAATCTGTATTGACAATTATTAATAATTGTGTGATTTCTGCCATGCTTAGAAAACTCGGTGTAGAACCCACAATATATTCCTTTAACAAAATTAAAACCCAAATACTTTACCATTTCCTTTGCCTGATAAAAATAAAGAGGTCTCTGCAAGAAATACTGAAAAGAATATGTACAAGCATACAGCAGTATCATCAAACACTTGTAACAAGCTAAAGACAAGGCATGCCCATCATCACAAGGTTTACAAAGAGGGCTGAGCTGCAGACCAGAGGAAATTTGTGCATTTGTCCATGAATATGTGGCAGATTTTGCAACGTTCTGTGTGTCTGGTGGTTTATAATAATTTGTGCTGGCTAAATACATGTAATATACTGTATGATTGTTTCAGATGTTATAAATAATTTTACATGATCATTTTAGCATTATTGTGTGCCAAGGGCCAAAGACAACTTGGCATCTAACTAATAATAAAGTACACCTTCAAAAACCATATATTAAATGAAATATGCACAACAGAACAACACATACAGTATACAGTATAGCACCGTGTAAGCTAAATGCGACATTTCCTCTATTATGTTCCAAGAAACTTCCATCAAAGTGAAAGCTCTTATAGTATCTTATAGTACAACATAAAATTATTTGGTGCAGAATCCAAAATTGGAACTAGCCATTCATTGATTAGGAAGAACATTAAATTAATTAAAAAGGTTAATTTTGGTCAATGGGGCAGATTACATTTTGAGGCAAGATGTTCAAGTAATTGAGAAGAAACAATCCCAGTAAACAGCAGTCACAGTGTCTTATCTGGCTGCAGCTGTGTTGTTGCTTGTGCTTTTTTCCCTTTTCAGAGGAACTGTGTTCTTCGAATGAGCAGAAGCTTTGGTTCGATTCCTGACAGATGTAGTGGTGGGTTGGTTTGGTGATGATTTGATGTCCTTTGCAGGACCACTGCAAGTAGTAGTCCTAGACTTCACTGGGAGCTCCACAGTGGCTCGGAGGGCAAACGGCTGCTTGCGGGATTCGCTAACTGCAGTTCGCAGGGGTAGCCTATGGGGTGAAGGACTAGCTATACGTGTTGAAGAAAAAGTGCAGTTTGCGGTGCTCAAGCTGCGACGGGATGATGCCGGAATACAGGAAAGAGGCATGCGATTGCTTCCACTTGACATGGTAGAGCGGGACAGTGTTGATTTCGATCTTGTGTGAAGTGCTGGAGCACTTGATCCTGACTGTGACTGTACTTTTGGGCTAAGGTGAGAAAAAGTCTATTTAATGTATCACCTTATTATGGAAGAGGATTAAGGCCAAGCAATAATAAAAAATAAAACCATCTCGGGATTAAAGTCATTATAATGTGAGATTAAACTCACTATATTTTGAGAAAAAAAGTTGAAATAAAACGTTGAGAATAAACTCACACAAGTTTATTCTCAAAGTATGAGTTTAATCTCAACATTTTATTTTGAATTTTTAACTAGAAATTTAACGTGTTTTTCGTGAAACACAACATTATTCTCTAAACTGAATGAGTTTATTCTCAACATTTTGTTTTCAACTTTTTTTCTCGAAAAACTGCAAATTTAATCTCACATTATAATGACTTTAATCTCGAGATGGTTTTATTTTTTTATTACTGCTTGGCCCTAATCTTCTTCCATATCTTATGGTATGTTGTCAACAGGGTTGAGCAAAATTAGTGCAAGTACAAGTAATGAAATTCAGTTATGTTAAACAAGACTTACCCATTGCTTGCCTTTTGTTCTAATTTTGCAGTCCCAGCTTCAGGCTGGATTACAGGAGCTGCAACTGCTAGCTTAGTTGAAGGCTTCCTTATTGGCGTGACTGGTCGTGGGATCCTGCTGTGCCACTCGGTTCGGTACTTTTCCTCAACCTCCTTCTTGAGCTTGTTAATGGAATCATCAGATTCATGAATATCTTCCTCTGAGCCTGTAGTTGAAAGAGTCTCTGAAGGTCTCTTGGGCTCATCTCCAGAAGATAACGAAGATGAAGTCCTGGAATGCAGTCTCACCCAGCGACCCTGACGTTGTCTTTCCACAACTTGACGAGCCAGGTCTTGTTGCATGGCTCTCCTACGCAGTCGTTCTTTGGTGGACAGGGATTGTTCAGATCCGGGCTCTTCTTCTGGGACTAGGATAGGAATTCGACTTTTGCTCCTTGGCCGTGGATGTTTAGAAATACTCTCAAGTACTGTGTTCTCCTCTTGATGCTCCTCTTTTGGTTGCTTGTCCTGTTTGGAGTCAGTTGATGAATCTTGAGGGATAGATTCCCTAGACTCTAAGGGTAGAGGAACCACAAGATCGTCCTGTTTTTCAGTGGTCTCATTTGGCAAAGACCTATCCAGAACATTAGGTACATCTGTAAGAATCTGAGAGGTGACTTCATACTGGACAAATGCTACTTCTCCTGGCTCTTGAGGAAGGTCGGACTTATCTATCCGTTTGGTCTGTAATTTTCCCTCAACCTCCTTTAAAAGTTCAGGAACCTGTGCACCATTGGAAGACATGACATTCAGATGGGTTGTCTCTGCAATGTGTACAAAAGTTCGCTCCACTTTGGAGAAAGGGGGGGATGCAATTGAGGCTGAGGCCACTTGAGTTGTTGAGATGGTTACCACTGGTTTAGATGTCTGTATGGATGGGTCAACACCAGTTGCATCAGGTTGCCTTCCATCTGTAGGCCTCTCTGCCAGTTTTATGTCCTCCTCGATCTGTACCTCTAGCTGACCAACTTCATCCAACTGCTCATTTTGAGGGGCACCAGATCCTGCCACACCCTGATCCACTTCACTCCCATTTATAGCATTTGGAGACTTCTTCACGTCTCCTGGTGAAAACAAAACAAGGGTCTTTGAGACGTCCTCTTGGTCAGGATCTACATCAGCCACCGAACCCGGTTCTTTTGGCTCCTTGTGTGGATCATCGGCCACTAAAGTAGATGGAGCCCCATCTTGACTACGTTCAGTGCTCTTTTCGCTCGCCCCACTACTAGATTCACTCTTTGTGACGTCGTCATCTCTGGGTCCATCATCTTGTGTCTCAGGTGGTGTGGCCGTGAAGGCCCTTCGCTGGTGTAGGCTTCCTGTAAGCATGACGGTGAGGAAGTCGGCTCTCTTTGCCTGCAGTTTAGGAAGGATATGGAACATTTCCTTCTCTGAGGATGGGGATTTAGTCCTGTAGTCAGTGGGTGACAATAAAGGCTCATTCGGGGTTGGGCCCTAAAAGACAACATACAAATGCAAAAGTTACAATGCTGCCATATTAGTAAGGCAATGTAAGAAAAACTATGATAACCTTTGATTCAGTGGGATCTTCCTGGAAAACAGTGAACATTGAAACCTATACTTACTGCATACGAGAATATATAATGTACTTCAGAATGGAGTTTGTACTGACTTTTTCTAAGCATTTTATTCATTTCTATGAAAACAATTATTCCTATACATGTCAACCACACAACACAACAGATTTTTTCTCAAAGACTTTAATTTTGTTTAAATTGTACACAAGCTTTTCAAGATTGTCTAGATTACATACATAAAAAAGGCACAAAAATGTTAAAATAATTTTCCCTTTTACAGCAGCCAGTCATATTTTGCTTTTTTTTTCAAGTGTATCCCAACATACAGGTTTTCTAAACAATACATAGACTAAAACCAACCAGATAACATGCTTTTACATATACAGGATTCAATTTCTCCTTCTTGATGTACATATATCCTGTAATTTTAAAAAAAGTTTAAAATACATGCTTTACTTGGAAATATTACAAGCGTATTGTACAGGTATATTGTGATAGAAAAGGTAATATGCTTATTGTACATCAATCTAACAGATCATAGCCCATTTACATTACATAACAATACCAGACCGTCATTGTAAATGAAAATCTTGATCTTAAGTGACTTGCCGGGTTACATAAAAAGTCAAATAAAACCATCTGCAACTTATTTTTACATTTTGAGGGGCAAGTTTTTCCAAAGATAATTCAGAAAAATGCCCCTGAAAAATATTGCACATTTTTGCGTTCTGCTGTATTTCCTATAATGGCTAAATGAGAAGAATAAAAACTGGCTAACTTGAGATAACTAAGATGAGCAAAACTGCTGGTCTACTATGTGATCTGGCTCACCCTAGTGGTAAAGAGCGGCTGAAATCTTTTCACACATTCTGTTTTGGACTATGAGGGATGACAAACATTAAAATATGAAAATGAATAACTTCAATATGAATCAGAGGAAAATTTTACTGAGCGGTTTAGTGCTGAGCATCCTAAAAAAACAACAACAACAGAGCAGTCAGAATTTAAGAAATTTGTAAAAATGCTCAGCAGTAGACCTCTCATTTTCAACAATGCAGTCAATAAAACAAAGACAGTTTTTCTGAAGGACAAGATAGACGTAGCCCTAAATCACATTATCAGAAGTCTGGTTTAGCCTTAGAGATCAAGAGCTAGTTGTGTTTCCTGTGAAAACTAATAAAACAAACTAGATATTTTATCTAGTAATTTATCTGGAAAAAAGAAAAGAAATTTGGGCTGTGTACACACTGCAGCTACTGTAAATATGGTTGTCATGCCTCTTCTGAGTTTTTAACCTGTTCTGTTCACACTGAGTTTGGTTATTTACAGGAGTGAAAACTGAATTAAAACACTGAAATCACTTCTCAAATGCTAAAAACAACAACAATAACAAAAAATTATAATAATTTATTTAAAATACATTTATTTCATACTAAGTATACTTCAAATCCTTTAACAGATTTATTGACATATCACTTAATAGTTACTGATATAAAATTATAATTAAACTTTATTTGAAATATTTCTTTATTGCACAATGCACATTTCTTAATATTATGCCTAAAATGTGTTTTAACGTCACTGGTAATAAGGATTGTATGATCTCAGCCTTTAAATGCAAGATCTTTAAAGTGTACCTGAAGTATACTTGCAATAGTTACACTTTAGTACAATCAAATATACTTCAGTATATTTTTAGTTGGACTTCAGCATTACTTCCGCACAATTAAAGTGCATTAAGCACAAAATTAGTTGCTCCAATTTAGCAGACTTTAGGTATACCGGTTTTAAGTACAATAGCAGGGTATTTTTACTAAGCACATAAATATGTAAATGTATTTGTAGTATACTTAGCGCAAAACAAATGTATTCAAATACATGTTAGTATATATTTTTTCACTAGGGCAGTTCACCCTGTGTCAGTATTTACTCATCCTCACATCATTCTAAACTGTCAACCAAAACTGTTTGATTATTTGCATTTATGTTCCACAAAGAAAGGCTTGGAATGGCATGAGTGTGAGTAAATGTTAACAGAATTTTTATCTTATCATCGTCATCAAACTATCTTTTTAAGGTATGAGCAACTAAAATGTTATTAAATCCATACAGTGTGTACAGAACTAAACTGAACAGCTAGTTAATGCATTGAAATTAGCATGAGCATAAACATAAAATGGACAACGGCCTCAGTGGACAATAGTTGCATAACAAATGGCTACGATTTGTTTGATATCCATGTTTCATGTCTACAGTTGCAAGATGTAAAAATATCCTTAGGGTTACATCCATATTTCAAGGCTGTAGTAAGCATGACTCATTATTCTTTACATAATATGATAACGATAGCTTATTGAAATTCACTTATACCTTGCAAATCTTTGCAGTGTGTACATGACCTTAGAGCAGACTGAATACCCCCTTAGTTACAGCTCAACTTCTGCATTCAACAAATGTTCAAAATACCAACCATGAACAAAGAAGAATCATTATATTGTACCAAATCATGTGAAAACCAAATGTTCAATGGTCAGAAAAGAAGAGATGAGGCATGAGTCTGTGTGTCAGACATAGTGAATTATAGAGAGTGACAGATGGAGAGAGAAGAAAGGGAGGAAGAAATAGGCACACACCCTGAAAAAAGTGGAGTGAGACAATAGCACTGCCCCAACAGCACTGGCTTTGTATTGATTAAAACTGGTTTTAAGACAGATAAGCTATTTTAAAATTTAACCCTTGTGTCTTAAGCTAAACCAAGTCTTCAGAACCAGTATTTCATGTT
>JAFVLL020031873.1:0-12637 GCA_021397915.2 Tor tambroides
TCTGAAGGATCATGTGACACTTTAGACTGGAGTAATGGCTGATGGAAATTCAGCTTTGAATCACAGAAATAAATTATATTTTAAAGTATATTAACCATTGTTATATTGTAATAACATTTTGCAAGATTACTGTTTTTCTTCTGTATTTTTGATCAAATAAATGCAGGCTTGATGAGCAGAAGAGACTTCTTTCAAAAACATTACAAATAGTAATGTTTCCAAACTTTTGACCTGTACTGTATATATATATATATATATATATATATATATATATATATAATTTTGTATTCTGTGGTAGAAACAGGCTTCCATTAAAAATAATTAAATAAATAAAATCTAAAAAATGTACACAATAAAATATAAAAATCAAATCTTTTTCAGCTATTTTATCTGACGTTTTAGTCTAGATTAAAATGTAAAAATATTTATGTGTAAACAAATGTTTGAAAATAAATATTAAGTCTTCAAGTATATAAATATTTGCCACTGTTTCATAAACACCATATCAAATACAAAAATCTGAATGGCTGTATGAAAACATAAATATTGTCTGACTTCCTCCCTTTTCCGTGACAAGCATGTCTGAAACAGAAAGTAGCACAGCCTGTTTTGTTTAAAAGGAAACCGCATTATTTCTTCCTTTCTCTAAGAGTGAATTTGCATTTTCATTCAGCTGGTCTCTGACACTTGTTCCCACCAAACTTTTCATGCATGTTAGGTTTGTTTACATGACAATGCACATGCCTTTTTAATGCAGAGTTGTTAAGCAAGCATTCTAAAGATGCATTCTAAAAATCTAAATAATTCCTAATAGATTATCTAAAATCATTCAAGGTATTTTAAAGTATCCACAATAACAATACTGTTCATTACTGCAGTAAATACTAACAGCGCCTAAACTGATCTATGTTTTGGGATGTAGAGAACGAGCCGAAGCGCTTGCTGCCCTACAGCTCCCAGAGACGCACGTGGGGTCAAGCGTGGCACACCATCCACGCGCTGAAGGAGGACTGGCAGAGGCTGCAGCAAGGCCAGAAAGTAGCCATGTAAGACGAGAAGCACTCTGTAAGAGCTAATGCTGAAGTGAGAGGCTGTAAGTGACCCGTTCACTCTCTCTGTTCCAGCATGAGTCTCCTCAGACATAACGGCACGCTGTCGAAGCAGAAGAACGAGATGGTGTCAATGCACCAGAGGTTAAAAGCCACGCTGGAGTTCTTCAGCACCAGTCTGCACATCGACATCGACAAATACCAGGAGCAGAGAGCCACGGGCATCGGTACCACACTCCATCAGAATCAAATACTACTGTACTGATATTGCATACTGTGCAGTGTATACTGTAAACAGTATATAGTATGCGAAACAGTATTATAAAAGTTTTATAACATCATTATGTTGCATGTTTAATTCAGTGAGGGGCTTCCAATTATCATCTAATAAATTAAAATGTTTTTTTTTTTAGTAACTGAATCTAATTTTATGTAAAAATATATTAACTTCTAATCCAATAATTAGCAAGGGAGATAGTAAAAAGCACTTGATTATCAGTTATTAATTAATATATATCTGTTTATTTTATTATTGTTTTAAAAACCTGTTTATATCCTTTCCGATTAATACTTTTTTTTTAAATAAGCACTTTATATCCGATATCCTTTCCAAATAATTAATTTTATTTATCTATTTTTATTATTTAAAAAATAAGCACTTGATATCCTTACCAAATAATTGAAATTATTATTAAAAAATAAGCACTTGATATCCTTTCCAAATTATTATTTTAAAAATAAGTGCTTGATATCCTTTCCAAGAAATTAATTTGATTTATTTCTTATTAGTAATTTTTTTAATAAGCACTTGACATTTTCAAAATAATTATTAGTAAAAAAGCACATGATATATTTTCCAATTTGTATTAATATTATTAAAAATAAGCACTTGATATCCTTTCCAAATATTTTGTTATTATTTTAAAAATAAGCATTTGATACCCTTTCTAAATAATTCATTTATTCATTGTATTTATCTTTTCATTATTATTATTAAGCACATGACATTGTGTCCTATTAATTTGTCACACTGGGAATGGAGGGTCAGGGTGTGTGCATTGCATTGTGGGATATAGCAGTAGTAGGTCATCTGGTTTTTCCAAATTCCATGTGAAAAATATCTGCATACATTACATAGGCAATGTACATACTGCATATTTAAGAAATAGTATGATAGGTATGAAATTCCATGACTAAACACACAGGCGCTCAATTCTGTTTAGCACTGCTTTCAGAACGAGTGAACACCAAGTGTTGATTTGCTCGTGTTGTGGTTGTTTACATGTTTTCCAGCTTCTGAAAAATTATTGAGTGTCTGGAGAGAAATGGAGCAAACCGCCCTGGACTGTGGACAGGTAAGAAGAGCGTGTGTGTGATTTCATATTGTCAGCCGTCCCAGTGATCATAGCTAATGTTTGTGCAGTTGTAACCGTGTGTTTTAGTGTTGCAATGTGTGTGTGTGTCAGACAGAAGACGTGAATAAGCTGGAGGAGGAGATGATGACCCTTCAGACTGATATCGTGGACCTGCAGAGACAGCCGTGGAGGAGTGGAGAGGCTTTAGAGACGCTGTAAATCAACACAGTGACACTCATACTAGTCTCATGTAGTCATACTGATAACTGGTGGGCAATAAATATTAGTTGAAATGATGAATCATAAATGATAATAAATATGAGTAGTATTAGTATTAACATTAATATATGTTACATTATTTATATTTCATTGTTTCATTGCAATTTCCAGGATTGTTCAACATAAAAATCTGAAATATTAAATACAAATATTTATTCCATATTTGATAAAAAATACTTTTATGGTCCATGTAGTATGATATAGTAATGTAGTTTTATATCATATTTTATAGACCATGCTTTTATGGCTCATATAATGTGAGAATATGGAGGAAAAACAGCTCTGTTTTATTCAGAGACCCAAAATGAGCAAAAATATACAATTTGGTGCAAATGCTGAAATTTATATGGACAAAAAGTAAGATGAAATTCTGATTGTAATGTAAGATCTTTATAACAGTATAGGAGATACTTATACTAAAATGTCTTGGAAGATGATATTTAAATGATCTAAACATATAATGCAACGCAATCCAATTAGGATCGACAGATGAACAAATAAATGTTCCTCAAAAGGCTGATGAGCATTTTGATACATTTCAATATGATTTTTCTAAAAAACTATGTATGAATAATCAAGTAAACCTAAGTCGCTTCAATCCATTAAGTGTTCATCTTAAAATATTACTAACAATACCAAAGTTATTCTTATGTTTACTTTATAAAAATCAGTAAAGATTTCACAGCAAAAAGACACATGAAGCATGAGCTGAAGATGGAAGTTTGTACAATTATACAAAAAGAGCTTTGATTTGATAAAAAAAAAAAGTCTAAACAATCAATCAGATGACATCATTCTTCAATCATTTAGAGGCCTATCAGATATGATACAGTAGGATTTATATTAAACTCCTGAATATCTGTAAAAGATTCAGTTTCATGAACCCCACAATAGGCGTCACTGTAGTCCGATACCTTTATAAACTGGACTTCTACTCTCTGAAATACCTGCATGCGCTCTCACTCACCTGGGTTGTGTTTTGCAGCGAGGTGAAGGCCATGGAGCTCTTCCGTAAACTGAGAGAGAAACCCAGAGGTAAGACACACCTTTTCTTCTTCCTCAGGACGAGCCGACGCGTCACGTGATCTGAAAGCCTCTTTATGTCTCCAGAGCAGCGCAGTATGGGCGACTGTCAGGAAGTGATCAAACTGGTGGTTCAGGCCGTGCAGTTCTACGAGAGGAAGTTACGGGACTTTTACACACACCTGAGGTCGGCTTCTGTGTGATGTTTCATCAGATTTCATCACAAACTTCATCCTTGATTTGATGGGTGTGATATCCAGTCAAACCTAAATTTATTCAGACACCTTCAACATTTCATTATCACAGTTTATTCGCTATAGTTTAGAAAATGGTAATAAAATGTCAAGAACCCAGAGTTAAACTGTCAGAACAAATTCATCTTGATAGTCACATACACTATATTGCCAAAAGTATTGGGTCGCCCCTTCTAATGAACAGGTTTGACTACTTTAGTAATTTCTATGAGTACAAATCTTAATGTTAAAGCATATAATGATATTCTAGGAAATTGTGTGCTTCTAGTATTATAGCAACAGTTTGGACAGGACCCTTTTCTATTCTAACATGACAATGCCTCTGTGTGTAAGGCAAGGTTCAAAAAGAAAATGATTGATTGAGTCAGTGTGGAAGAACTTGACTGGTCTGCATAAAACAAGTCCTAATCCCAGTTGAACACTGGCTCTGGTGTGACTGTAAATGCAGACCTTGAGCCAAAAACTCATCACCAAACACCAATGACTTGTACATACACTATATAGACAAAAGTATTGGGACACCCCCTTGTTCAGAACAGAAAAATGCACTTCCAAATCTGTGGCAACAACGATGGGAACATAATTCATGTATTTAAAAATTGTATTTCATCTCTGTTGCAACAGTTTTGAAAGTGTCTAAAATGACTGAACCCATATGTACAAGTCATTGGTGTTTGGTGATGAGTTTTTGGCTCAAGGTCTGCATTTACAGTCACACCAGAGCCAGTGTTCAACTGGGATTAGGACTTGGTTTTATGCAGACCAGTCAAGTTCTTCCACACTGACTCAATCAATCATTTTCTTTTTGAACCTTGCCTTATACACAGAGGCATTGTCATGTTAGAATAGAAAAGGTCACCTGTCCAAACTGTTGCTATAATATTAGAAGCACACAATTCCCTAGAATATCATTATATGCTTTAACATTAAGATTTGTACTCATAGAAATTACTAAAGTAGTCAAACCTGTTCATTAGAAGGGGGTGACCCAATACTTTTAGCAATATGGTGTATGTAACAAAACATGGTCAGGTCAAAGTATCAAATCAAATTTTTGCTCCCAAATTTGGGACTTTTTGGGTATAATATGGCATTTACTTTATTTTGCTGTCCTCACTTACATAAATTAACTATAGTGTCCTACACCCACTAGTAAAAAAAAATATCAGAAATTATATGCCTATCTGGTGTCTGAATAATTTTTGGTTTGACTCTATGAGCTGTTTCAAACCTTGTGATCTACATAGGAAGCTTCCTCATACTGAATCTCAAAGGCAACATAATAAGACAAATATTATAGGCCTAGTACACAAATATTTTCTATCAGTTTTCAGTATTTCATGAATGCATTCTGGGATCATTATCCACACTGAACAACATACTTAATGTTTGGCATATAAAGAAAAGAAGCATTTTCCTACCTTTTGATGAACTTTACGTCGAGAGAACATCAGTGATGCTTTACAGTGAAGCAGATGTAGTAATGTTGGCAAAGAACCTGCATTTTGGTACTAAAAATAGTACAAAAATACCGACTGAATTCGGTACCCGCTGATAGTCGGCTGTTTTGTAACCCTCCAGCGTGTTTTTGTTGCAAAATATGCGAAGCAAAACCATCTCAGTTGTTAATCAAAACTAAACCAAAACAAGCCCGATCGCGTTTTCCCGGGTTACCTCCGTCAAAATAGCGGAACGTGTGAGAGATCGCTTTAAGCAGTGGTAATGGTGTAAAATAACTCATTTCCGCGGGAAACCAGCGTTAACGGGTTATATTTGCAACGTGTTTTTAAAGCGGTAAGAATTGTAACCCATCACAGACATGTTTGTTGAGCTTGAGGACGTATTTTGTCAATTAATTTGCCAAAACACCTGTATTTCGATAAGCAAGTCGATATTGAAATGGCAAAAATACAGACTCAATTCGGTATTCGATGATATACAGCTGTTTTCAAATCCTCCCGCGCGTATTTTAGCTTGCTCTCCAGCAGAGTGTCAACGGTTTCAGTTTACGTGTTTTGTTTTGTTTTGTTTTGTTTTAAAGCGGTAAGCATTGTAGCCGAGAAATTGTCAAAATCACCTGCTAAGCAAGGCAAGGCGATGCTGAAACTGTAAAAAAAAAAAGAAAAAAGAAAAAAAGAAAAAGAAAAAGTAGATGTACCTACTCAGTTCTGGCTGTTTCTAATTACAACGTGTTTTTTTTGAAGCGGTGAGCATTGTAGCCAATCACAGACATGCCTGTTGAACGCAGTGGCCAATCAGAGACATCCAAGTTTGCGTTAGTCAGAATCCACTCAACACCGCTCAAAAAAACCCCTATCAAGTTTTTTCATAATAAACAATAAAGTAGAATCACAATGTAATGAGACATTCTTTGTGCTATATGATTATAAAGTGAGTTTTCGGAAGAGCGCTGAACTATAAAAGGAAAGAAAAATAAACTGCACTTTTTCTATTACTAGTAATGTGTTTCTCTGTTCTTCTTATGAATAACTTTTCACTACACCTTTTTAAAGCAACGTTTACTTAATTAAAAATATTTAAAGGATACATACTAATGTCATATTTGTTATTAGGTTTAATAATTAACTTACTCTAATTAAATTTAAACTGAATAATGACACTGTTGTCTTCTGAAGAGCTGCTTTACAGCTGAAATTGAAGTGCTATAGAAATAAATGTGACTTACCTTAATATTCTTTTCCAAATAAAATAGTTCCTAAAGTTTTTAATAAGATACTGATAACTGTGAAATGTTTGTAGTATATGGTGACAACACTACTAAGTAGACAGCAGAGGTTTGAAACAGATCTTTTTCTTTTTTTTTTCATAACCATTCATTTTGAATTGAAATTTGCACTGAATTGTGCAGTTGCATTGTATTCATTTGCATTGAAAATAAACTAATTAGTATGGGAATTTGTACCTTTAACTTGATCATTTCATCATGTTTTTGTGTTTTCTTTATATTTTCTTTGCTCTGTCCTTCATGCTGTTAAAGAATGACCTTAAAAAAAAGTTTAAAAGTGAAGTTAAATTCTAATGTGCATGAGTGTTTTTCTGCAGTAAGACGATGGTGTGCCGTCAGAGAGTCCTGGAGCTGCTGCCGCGTGTGGAGGGGATGGTGAGCGCAATGGCCCGCAGCGAGAAACAACTGCTGCATCTGCAGGAGAAGAGACAGAAGGAGCTGTGGAACCTGCTCAAAGTGGCCTGCGTATGCATACTATTCATCCTCCTTCTGCAGTATACATGTGTGCACATGCACAATGCAGTGTGCTTGACTTGAGCGTGTGTGTTTCAGAGTAAGGTTCGTAGTCCAGTGAGCGGCAGTCCAGATGGAGGACGAACTCCACCGGCCCCTGCACACCCTCTGATGTCCCACAGACCATCGGACATACCGCACACGTGAGTCCCGCTTCAGTGCGTGTGAGACACACTTTGCATTCATTTGCATGTTTCCATCATGAGTGTTTCTCTCTCGTGTGTGTTCAGAGACGAGTCTCAGCTTGTGATTGAGGAGAGCAAGATGTTTGAGAGCCGCCTGCAGAGTTTAGTGCAAGACACCATTCAGGAAACGGAAACCAGCATGCAGGTAATTCGTTTGGGAAATAGAACTATTTGATTGACTCGAGTTGTTACTGAATTTCAAATTCAGCAAAAAGTCAAAAATAAAAATTTGCTACAAATATACTCACCCTCAGGTCATCCAAGATGTAGATTGCTTCTTCATCAGATTTGGAGAAATATAGCATTGCATCACTTGCTCAGCAGTGGATGCTCTGCAGTGAATGGGTGCCGTCAGAATGAGAGTCCAAACAGCTGATAAAAACATCACAATAATCCACAAGTAATCCACACCACTCCAGTCCACCAGTTAACGTCTTGAGAAATGAAAAGCTGTGTGTTTGTAAGAATCCAATCCATCATTGAGATGTTTTTAACGCTAAAATACAAGTACATAATCCATAATAACGCTTCCTCCAGTGACAAAGTCGTCTCATCTTAATCAGGAAAGAAATCTGCACAGATTAAGCACCGTTTACAAGCCAAAACAGTTCCTAACAAATATATGTGTAGATTTTGATGTGAGAGACGGGCTTTTTCACTGGAGGAAGCGTTATTATGGATTATGCACTCATATTTTATCCAGAAGCAATGGTTTGAAGTTAAAAACGCCTTAATGATGGATTTGTTTCTTATAAACACACAGCTTTTTTACTTCTCAGGATGTTAACTGATGGACTGGAGTGGTATGGATTACTTGTGATGTTTTTATCAGCTGTTTGGACTCTCATTCTGACGGCACCCATTCACTGCAGAGGATCCATTGCTGAGACGTTTCTCCAAATCTGATGAAGAAACAAAGTCATCTACATCTTGGATGGACATTAAGCAAATAATCATTTTTGAGTGAACTATTCCTTTAAGAATGTTTCCTGAATCCAGCCACAAGAAACATGTCCATAAAACACACAGATCAGAGAATTTATTCATCATTGACATTTATCTCTTTCTCTTTCAGATACTGAGAGAGTGGAAGTGGTTGAACGGAGGGCAGGATTTGGCTTGATGTCACAGGTTACCAGTAAGAGTGTTTGTCAGAGAATCAGACTGTTACCTCAAAAGCGAACAAACATGAAGCTGTACTGCCACCAACTGGAGGAAACGCAATACTGCAGGCAGTGTGTGCTGGCAATTCATTCCTGTGAAATCACACTTGAGTCATTTTCTCAGTGCATTTCTTACTTTTAAGAGGTTATAAACCCTTAAATATAGTTTTTTAATCATTTATCTTAATGTTAAAGATTCTTGCATCAGAATACTTGACCATTTTCAGCCTTTCTGATGTTTTCTATGCAAATGCCTCTTCACATTTTGTGCACATGTAATTGTGTAGCATTAATGTTGTTGGCTCCATGACAAATAGCTTGTGCTGTTCCTCATTTGTAAGTCGCTTTGGATAAACGCATCTGCTTATTGAATAAATGAAAATATAATTCCATCCCAATTTCTCATTACCTCACTGTCTAGACAGACCAAGAGTCTGATCACTCAGTAGGTGTCAATGTATAAATGTGGACATTTGTTATTGTTTTCATCCTTTATGATGCTATGAAGATTTCATGACAAAAAGTAAACCTGTCTAGATCACACACATGAGCATGTGAACTTATGAAATATCTAAAGTACAGTTTCATTAATTATTTTTTTATGCTGAGAAATAATAGCATCTTTTCTTTGGTACACAGAAAGGTTTTTTATACACAAAAAAGTAATAAAAGTTAATAATTTATCAATTTTGTGTGTTCATGTTTTCTAGTGCAATTTCATTAAATGTAAACTTTTTTAGTGCTTAAACTTCTTAAATTTATTTAAAGTTCTGAAAATTATTTTTATATGCTGAGAAAAAATATAACTTTTGACATACAGCAGCATACCACTTTTAGTATCACTGAGATACGGTTTTTATGAATATTTCGAATTACTTTTTATATTTTGTGTTAACTTTACTTAGCTTAAGTAATGTTTTGTCATTTTTTTAAATATGTATATTTTTTATTCCTTTTTCAGTTCTAGTTATTGTAGTACTTTATTTCATGTTTTTTTTCTAAGGTTTTAGTTAACTATAATAGCACTGGTGTACAGGGTTTTTTATACACAAAATTAAAAAATTGTATACAAGTATTTGGCTTATGTTTTTGTTTTGTGTTGTCATTTCATTTCATTGTAAACATTACATTTTTGTTTGCTTTATAAAACATTTAAAACCAAAAGAATATAGGTTTTAGTCAGTCAACATTCCTCTTTATTGAGTTCCACAACATCAGTTTCTTCCTCTAGTCCTCCGCTTTTCACATAAATTATTTTTTAATGGGGATAAAAACAAAAAAACGTATAGACCGTCCTCTTAATAACTCCAGCCCACAAACACAGACAACAAACCTGTGATAAAATATTACACATTTGGCAATGAACGTGGACAAATTTGAGGGGTTAGACATTCAGAGAGGCGTTTCTGATTCACCATTAAACCCATGAACTAAAAGCACAACATACACATCAGATCCTGTGCGACTGTTCAGAAACCGAAAGCTCCATATTTATCTAGTTAAAAAAAAAAGAAATGATATGGTGCCACGTGTGTAAGGGTAAAAGCGCTATGATATGTTGACCAAGAGGAAGCTGTTGTCAAATAGTGAGCTGGTGATGGAGGATTGGTGTGGCCAGGAATCCTGTGACTGCTGATCCTGTTTCTTATTGGTTCTACGGGGCTTTAAGGCCAGATTAGTTAAGGAGGAATTACGGGGGAAAAGGGCGACGTTTTTTCGTAGGTGCTGAAGTGGTGCCATCAGCTCCCTGTGTTTCTTTACTTTCCATCAGTGCGCTTCTGCTTCTGTCCGTCTGTCCTTACACCTCCAGCTCGAAGCCCATGCCCACCTTGTGTCCTCCGGCGTTGAAGTTCTTAGCGTCGATCAGAGCGGACAGAGTGAGTTTCACACCTGCGGAAGACACAGCATTTATTATGCTTCACTAGCACTTGTTATGTTGGCTTGACAAAACATACTGAAATCCTTCTTCTTCTGTATCTCCTCCTAGAGTTTTCAAGCTACAGCCACCAGACTCGCCTCAGACCTTTAGACTGTTCGGTTTTCATGAACCAGACCATCTAAACTATGAAAAATCGTTCATTGAGCGGGTCAAAACCTTTGTAACACATATAGAGTAAGAATAACACAGAGTATTTAATCTATCACTAAAATAGGATAACAGATACTCTAGCACAACATGTTAAACATACTAAAAGATACTAGCAACATGCTAAAACAGGTTAGCAACATGTTAAAACATGCTAGCAATGTATTAAATATCGCTATCAACATGCTAAAAGATACTAGGAATATGCTAACATGCTATCAACATGTTAAATATTGTTAACAGCATGTTAAAACATGCTAGCAACATGCTATCGTGTTAAATTTTGTTAACAATATGCTAAAACAAGTTAGCAACGTGCTAAAACATACTAGCAACATGCTAAAACAGGTTATCAACGTGTTAAAACATGCAAGCAATGTATTAAATATCGCTATCAATATGCTAAAAGATACTAGGAATATGCTAACATGCTATCAACATGTTAAATATAGTTAACAACATGTTAAAACATGCTAGCAACATGCTAAAACATACTAGCAACATGATAACATGCTATCGTGTTAAATTTTGCTAACAGTATGCTAAAACAAGTTAGCAACGTGCTAAAACATACTAGCAACATGCTAAAACAGGTTATCAACGCGTTAAAACATGCTAGCAATGTATTAAATATCGCTATCAACATGCTAATAGATACTAGGACTATGCTAACATGCTATTGACATGTTAAATATTGTTAACAACATGTTAAAACATGCTAGCAACATGCTAAAACATACTAGCAACATGCTAACATGCTATCGTGTTAAATTTTGTTAACAATATGCTATAACAAGTTAGCAACGTGCTAAAACATACTAGCATGATAAAATGTGCTACAATGCGTTCAATATTGCTAGCAAATTTCTAACATATACTAAGCAACATGCTTTCAACGTCAAATATTGCTAACAACATGCTAAAACATGCTAGCAACATGATAAAGCAGGTTAGCAACATGCTAAAACAGGTTAACAACATGTGAAATTTTTTTTAAAACATGTTAAATCATGCTAGCAACATGATAAAGCAGGTTAGCAACATGCTAAAACAGGTTAACGTGTTAAAACATACTGGCAACATGTTAAAACAAGTAAAAAACATGCTAAAAAATGTTAGAAACATGTTAAATCATGTTAAAAACATACCAAAACATGTTAAAACATGTTAGCAACATGCTCAATCGTGCTTGCAATATGTTAACGTGCTAAAACATGCAAACAATGTGCTAGATCATACTAGCAACATGCTAAATCATGTTAACAACTTGCTTTTTATCAATGTGTTAGAACATGTTAATCAAATTTTATTGGCTTTGAGTATAATCTTCAAACTTCAAGCTTTTCAACCCAGCAAACTTTGCTCCTCTTGTTAAAGAATGAATGCCATGAAGGAGTTTGTTCACCTGGCCGGAGGCTCTGTGTGTATCCTACTCCAACCAGACTAGCGTTGTTGACTTTGGCCTGAAGAGAGACACAGGGTTATCATCTACAGTCAGTGACACTGCTCAGCTGTTATAGGGTATGTGGTTTGTGCTCACAGAGATGGAGGAGTCTTTATCTAGCTGGTATTTAGCAGCGATGCCAAAGCGTGTGTTGTTACTGCCTGCGGTCCAGGCCAGATTGACCGCCGTCTCCAGCTGATCGTTCACCTTCTGATAGATGGAGCCGCCGAACTCTGTGCCATCATTACTGCAACAAACAACACCATTAACTTCAGAACACTACACTACCAGTCAAAAGATTTTGAACAGTAAGATTTTTCATGTTTTTTAAAGAAGTCTCTTCTGCTCACCAAGCCTGCCTTTATTTGATCCAAAGTACAGCAAAAGCAGTAATATTGTGAAATATTTTTACTATTTAAAATAACTGTTTTCTGTTTGAATATATTTTAAAATATAATTTATTTCTGTGATCAAAGCTGTATTTTCAGCATCATTACTCCAGTCTTCAGTGTCACATGATCCTTCAGAAATCATTCTAAT
>JAFVLL020031873.1:12736-93957 GCA_021397915.2 Tor tambroides
TATATTGACTGGGTTAAATAGAACTGCATTACTAAAAAGAGACTAAAATACAGTTTTCATTGACTAAAACTAGACTAAATGTCATCAGTTTTCGTCAACTAAAACTAGATGAAAATGTCATCAGTTTTCGTCGACTAAAACTAGACGAAAATGTCATCGATAATTCTGACTAAAATAAGACTAAAATGCTCAGACTTTAAGTTGACTAAAACTTGACTAGACTAAAAGGAGTATGAACGTGACTAAAACTAATAAAAACTAAAATGACAGCTTCACACAAAGACTAGACTAAAACTAAAATTAAAACAGGCTGCCAAAAACAACACTAGTAAGTACTAGTAGCATTAAAATAAATACTATTGCATTTTAAGGATTAAATGTTAAAACAGCTTGCCACACTGGAAAGTTTTTGTGATTGAGACGGCACTTATAAAGGCTGCCTCCCTGATAAGTGCCCTGACTACTGAGCTAGGGAGCTGATTGAGACGCACCTTAACACTACTGAGGATGGATTCAGCATCTAATGTGTCATCTGCACTGCTCCTGTAGGGACGTGTTCACATCCGACTCTGTGCTGCAGTGGCAGAAACGACAGCTGTTTCAGAGGCTGTTTCTGTGACGAAGCCTGCAAACTGCTCAACGATTGCTGTCCCGACCTCAACAGCACCTGCAGTAAGAACCCGCATACACAGAAACAGAGATGTTGAATTGACCACCAATGAGCTCTATTTGGGCTGAAATATGTTGGTAGAGTCAGATGATTGTGTTTTAGTTAATATTCTCTTCCTTGTTTCATGCACTGCAGTCAGAATCACTGTAATCAATATATGTGTTTATTGCCAGATGATTCATGAATCCTCTCAGATAAAACATTCATTGTGTCTGTCACTGTATCTGTAGTTTTCAATAGCACAACTGCAGCTCCTCCAATCAACTCCACTGCAGCTCCTCCCTTCACCTCCACTGCAGCTCCACCCAAAGGTAATTAGGACCCTACTGGAGCTGCTTCATGTTTTCCATCATTGTTGTGTGTATATGAATGTGTCAAGTTTTACCATCACTATTGCAACCAAACCTGAAATCTCTAAAATGTGTTTTGATATTTTGCATGTTCTCACAGAGCTCACTATTCTCGAGATGAAGGTGAAGACGTTGTTCGCTGAAGAAGAGCATGAGGCTGAACTGCTTAAGGTGAGAGGAGCATTTCTGACTGCTTGATAATTGCACTACATGCTAAATGTACCGTGATGGGAAACATCAGTGTTTGGACAAACTATAAAACAAATCACTAGCATCAAGCTTCACCCTCACAGTCATTCTTCATTCGAGCTGATATTGAACAGGTGTGGCGTCATGTTCCTTTAAGCCCCCAAAGATTGAATTAACGTTTTTAGCGATTCTATTCTGTGCCTGATTGGAAATCCTCCATTTATTGCTTGTTGTTCTGAACCATAAAAGTACATCTTCTATGTGAATTGGGACAGTTTTATTGTGCTCTTCTTCTTCCGAACCTGCCGTTTTCTCACTTCCAGTCATCTTTTTTTTTCTCTCAGGTTGGCACTTGGGTGGAGAGTTTCTTAAGAGCGAATAATACTGGCATCTTCACTGTTAAAGTAACAAAAATTAAACAGGTATCACCATAAGACTGAGTCAGAAATCAGCTGAGAGGAACAGACATGAATAAATGCTCATCAGTGCTGAACCTTTATTGTTTTAGATTATATATGTTGGTGGTTCAACAAAATGCATGTGTCTGTGTATGTGTGAAGCAAACTATGAAATGAATGTATAAGGAAAGCCCAGGTTTATTATCTGTTCTTATGTAATTCCTTGTTCCACCTTCATTTGTGTGGAAGGGAATCCACTGCTGCTGTTTTGACATTGTCTTAATTTTTCTGTTTTTGAGATTTGTGTATGATGATCGCACTGAAATTATGAGGAAGAAATCTTGTGAACTCAAACAGTAAGAAAATGAAAGCAAGCAAATGATTAAAACTGTCATTATTGTTGGGTTTCGTGATCATCAGTGCTCGGTGTGTTTCCTGCTGCGCTCCATGACTTTGTTCAGTTGATGTTGCATGAAAACTGAGCAGCGGTTTCTGAGTTTTCTAGGAAATATGGAAACCAATGACCAGATTTTGTCAGCAGCTGCAGAGTTTGGCCTCCACTGTCCTGAAACCCATTCAACTATGAGAAGAAAGTCTTATTTTATAACAAACTGCTTCATCAGGACCAGTCACCAGTGAGACGGCTTTATAAAATAATGTCGTCATTGCTTGATTTTTATTCACCTATGGTTTTAATTAGTTCTGACATTTTAGGACATTTTCCCAGACTTAGAGAGCATGTTTTTATGGAAACCCGTTTCTGCCACTGAATAAAAAAAAAAAAGGTAATTGCGTTTTTTTTTGTTTTTTTTTTTTATTTTATCTCACAATACAAATTTAACTCACAATTCTGACTTTTTTCCCAGAATTGCGTGATATAAACTCATCATTGTGAGTTATAAAGTCAGACTAGTGGGATATAATCTTGCAATTGCAAGGAAAAAAGTCAGAATTGCAGGATAAAACTCCAATTCCGACTCTTTTTCTCGCAATTGTGAGTTTATATCATGCAGTTGTGAATTTTTCTCGCAAATCTGACTTTTTTCCTCGCAATTGTGAGTTTAAATCTCGCAATTGTGGCTTTTAATATAATATAAACTCGCAATTCTGAGAAAAAAAGTCACAAATAGTAAAATAAACACTAAACAGAATTATTAGTTGGGTTTTCTTTTACAGATGAAATGAGCCAAAAAAGAGATTTAACTCTGACTGTAAAGTCAAAATTGATTAAATCCCCATGAGAAATATTCAAAACTAATGCAATGCAGAAATTGCTAAATTAAGGCATGACCATTGGTCAGCGAAATGCTCATTGGGTCAGCGGCGTCAGATAAAAACAGGTGGAGAAGAAAAGACGCATGTTAACTGCAAAATAATCAAGAATTAGGTGTAAAACCATCAGGAACCATTGTCTCCAGCGCAACCATTTTCCAGAACTGCAACCTTCCTGAAGTCTCCAGAAGTGCAATGTGTCTGTCACGAATCCGGTCTATGAACTTCCGTCCACTCACCACCAGAGGTCACCCGCTCACCACATGGACTCTTGCACTACACTAACTGTTGCACTTCACCCCGGACTACAGTTCCCATCATCCATTGCACTGATGAGACACACACACAGCTGAATGCACTGATTACACACAGCTGATTCCAATCAGACATGCTACATAAACCATGGACTTTCTCTCTCTTACTGCCGAGTAATTTTTAGCGTTTATCACTGTCATAGCTGATCGCTACCTTACGGAGCCTGCTTAGTTGTCTAAGTCAGTCTAGTCCTGTTCATTGCTCGTTTCCTGATCATTGTTCTGTCGCGGATTTTCCCTTTGTCTTGCCTTTTGGATTATGTTTGCACCTTGCCGGGACTCTTGCTTGTTATCGGATTACCCCTCTCGTCAAGCCCTCTAGATATTGTTCGCCAATCGAAGACACACGCTTGCCCTAGGAATAGTCTTTGTTGTACCTGGAATGTACCTGTTTGCCACTGTTTGACCTATACCGGTTATGATCACGTTTTGTAATAAAGCTCTTCAAATGGATCCGAATGTTTCCTCTGTTCTCTCTGTAACAGAGTCAGGTTCTCAAAGACTTTGCTTGGGTAAAAATCCTAAAAAAAAATGGCCCTCTCTTAATAAGAATAACATGCTGAAGTGTTGTGAAATACATGAAGACTAATGTTTTTTATAAGCTGATATGTTGAGAGTGACTCTTGAAGGACCAGCACCACATTTACCTTCCAGAATCTGGCAGTAAGTTTTAGAAGCTCATTTTTAGTCAATCTCTGTAAGACAGACTTTTCAGGATAGGAGATGAACTAAAAATGAACTCCCAAAACTTACTGCAACATGGAGCTCAGGAGAAAATGTAGAACTTGGAAAAATAAGAAAAACAGCTTAGTGAAAAGCGTTTACAGTTTAAAAGCAAACAAAGTCCTATTTTTATTTCTTATATTTTATTAAAAACTTTTTTTTTTGCAGATTTGTACAAGGTTTAAAATGTTCATGAAATATTTTAAAAAAATATAGAAGTTTTGAGCAGCTGCATGTTGGAGCAGCTGCAGTCCTCTAGTCTAGGTCAAAGATTAAAAAAACAGAGTGTCTATAGATCTCCGGACGTCACGTGACCCATTCTGTTTACAGCACCATGCTACCAGGCAAATACAGCTGGGAGCAAATATGAAATGAATGGCGCCAGCATAAGTTTCAAGGCAACAGAGTTCACTGTGCATTTTAATTCAAAAGACATAGACCTGTACATAGCAAAACTTAATAAATTAAACATAACAGATCCCTATAATGCCCCGGGGTGCTTTTAACGTGTATCAATATATGAACGGATAGATTTCCTGACCTGCAGTATCCTGATATGTACAACTACCTCATCAACTTTCCCTCCTAACGTTACTCCGGAGACTCTTCAAAAGCCTACAAAAGCCTGGGGCCTGTACCATGATGGTAGATGAACAAATTCAGAGTTATAGGATAAGTTTTGAGTTGACAAAACCAAACCACTCCAATCTGGCTTTGTTGGTACCATGAAGCTGATCATCAACTTTCTTTGTCAACTCAGCCTTGATCCTGAGTTTGTGGAGCACGTGCACATGAATGTGTGACATCAGCGGCGAACAGCCAATCACAACACAGAGCAACTGTGAATCGAAGGCGATTCATCTGCGATAATGAACTCGATATTGCGTAGCTTGTCAGTGATCTACGGCTCTGTGTATTAAATGCCGCTCCTTTTGAAAACAGGTGATGGAGATTTACCGCTAATCACGGAACCAGCTTTACTGACGAGATGAGCATGATCATTGCGTTCGATATATCGCCCAGCCCTAAACTAACGTAATCGACCCTAGCTGTCCTTGTAGGTAGCCAGCATAACAATATCACTGTGAGTATAGTATACATCATAAATGTCATAAAATCTTACCTGTTTAATCCCAGATGTTGTGTGTTAGCACGTTTTATTGCAGTGAACCATTTTAGTCGTCTGAGGAATACGATAAAATGATCGGAGTGTCTATTTACACTAAGTGCAAATAGCCTGCCTTGTTGGCTGAGGCTATTTACACTAACTCTGCCCACCAACATGTGATTGGGATAGTCAACACTGAAAAAAGACACTCGTTTCACATCAGTTTCAGTGGCGTAGAAGGCGCATGCTTTTTGACGCGATTGACCCGAGTTGGAATCCGCCTTTTGCCGAACTTTTTTTCTCCCTTTTCAAATCTCATATTGCATTGGAAAGGCATTTATTTTCAATAAAAATGAAGGAAATAATCAAAAAAATTAAAAATAAAGTATCGGGTAGGGAGGGCTTTATTCTCCCAATAAGGTGGCATCCATTTAATAATTTGAATTAAAACTATAATTTACACTCAATACCTTATTATTGCGTACTGTTTTATAATGTACTACAATACTGAGTTGCAGATAATTGCCACTATTTGCAATAAGTAGTATAAATAGCAGAAAATCTTGCTATTTTAACAGTGTAAATAGAATCTATAGCTATTTGCACTAAGTGTAAATAGATTATCGTTAAAAAAATACTGCTATTTTCACTTGGTGTAAATAGAATCCATATATCGCCGCTGCCAAAAAAATGGGATTTACAAAAATAAGTGATTTACAAAATAATTTTGACTTGAGTTTATTTATTAATGAGTAACGTCTCTCTATTGAGAGAATGTGCAATTTTTTAATGTTAACAGGTTTTACCTTGTTATTACAAAATTTAACCACTTTTTATTAATTTAAATATTGCGAAATTCTTTTAAATTTAAATCTTGTACAAGAACTACAGCAAAAACTAGTTTGATGCATATTTTATCAGTATTTTAGAAATTGTATTTGAATATTACCAGTATTAATTTCAATGGATTTCATTAAATTCCTTTGAACACGACTGCTCAAAACGGTCTAAATTTATGAAACCTACACATTCAAAACATTATTACTCTGGAATTTTTAATGTAAATGTTAAGTGTAAGTCAAATGTTTAGTACTGTAAGGTCTTTCATGACACTACATATGCTGGGGTGTGAATTTGATAGATGCTTGATATACAATAAATGGTGCTTTAAAAAGTCCTTGAAAGTCCTTGAATATGGTGTTCATGAAAGAGTGGGAACGCTGACTTCAGTGCAGCAGAACTGACCACGAAACAAATGTCTCTCTGACACAGCAGATATACAACTAGATTAAAAAAAAAAAAAAAAAGCTTGCGAAGACAAACTTCATGTTAGCTTAAGCCTGACCAGAAAGTACATAACTTTAATTCTTATTAGTTACTTACTAGTAACTTTTGATTAGTTCTAAGTTTGAGAAAGCTCAAATTTGTAAGATTTTAAGGTGCTGCAGTCTACCAGATAGATAGATAGATAGACAGATAGATAGATAGATAGATAGATAGATAGATAGATAGATAGATAGATATAGATTGATAGATTTCATCACTTACTAATATTTTTACTATTAAAAACGAAAGCAAACATGCTGTTGACTATCAATCCTGGAAGTGTTTTGGCAACAACCTTCATCGGGTATTCTAACAGCACCATGATCTGGTATTTCAGGATCTCTGTGCTTTACCTGATGGAAAAAAAAAATACGATTTTGATTTATTTGTCTCTTACATAAGCGTGTTGTCAGGAGGCAGGACAGACACATGATGAGTAAAAAGGAAACAATCTGGAGCACATCGATAACATCACTGACAAACGTCTGATATGCACTGAATCTGAAGGATGGCTCCCGCTGTTATTATCGTCGGCTGTCTACTCGCCTCAATCAGCAGCTTAACCACAGGTAACATTCACATCAGCTGTGCTGTAATCGGTGACAGATGTTGATATAGTTTTCATTACAGAATTAGATCCACCACTGATTTCATTAATTACAATCATTAAAGCACCTCACCATCAGGAATGGTAAAGATGATCTGATTGTTGATATCAAACGTTTCTTTAATTCAACAGCTCAAACTAGTATCATTCCATCTGGACTGGCTACAGATACTACAACTACCACATCAATTACCCCCTTATCTACTACAACACCACCTACACCAGTACCGACTACAACTACAACACCATCTACAGCAGCACCATCTACAACACCGACTACAACTACAATAACACTTACTCTGGCACCGACTACAACAACACCACCTACACCAGCACCGACTACAACTACAATACCACCTACACCAGCACAGACTACAACTACAACACCACCTACAGCAGCACCAACTACAACTACAATACCACCTACACCAGCACCAACTACAGCACCGACTACAACTACAACACCACCTACACCAGCACAGACTACAACAACACCATCTACAGCAGCACCAACTACAACACCGACTACAACTACAATACCACTTACTCTGGCAACGACTACAACTACAACATCACTTACACCAGCACTGACTACAACTACAACACCACCTACACCAGCACCAACTACAACTACAACACCATCTACATCAGCACCAACTTCAACACCGACTACAACTACAATACCAGTTACTCTGGCACTGACTACAACTACAACACCACCTACAACAGCAACAACTACAACCTCATCTTCACCAGCACTGGCTACATCTACAACAGCACCAACTACAGCGTCACTTACACCACCAACTACCACAGCTACAGTCCATCCACCAACATGTAAAAACCTGAATATTGAAATGTTATATTACAATGCTCACTTTAAACTTCTCAAACTTGTTATATTGACTGTAGATTTAGATTTTATAAAAATCTGATCTATTGTGCAGCACATTCCTATACCTTTAATATAATTTAAAAATGTGTGCAGTGTAATTCTATTAGTGTAAAACATTTATATTCATGCGCAGCCTTATCTTTTCAAGTGGAGTTTAAGACAGAGCTCTGTGACTCCATACTGAACTGTCGACACATCTGTTCATTAGTATTTTAGCATTAGTATTAAAAACAGTTTAACAAGTTTTATCTTATGTAGGCAATTTGAGCTTTTTGTTGTAGTTATTAGATCTGAGTATTGATACAGACGATTTCAATTACTGTATGTATGTAATAACAAAATAGGTAATTGCAGCATTTTATCTCACAAATCTTTGACTTCTCAGAATTTATATATTGCAATTCTGACTTTATTTTTCTCGGAATTGCGAGAAAAATAAAAAAAAATTATTATGTGTCCAAAACAAGCTTCCATAGTATAGAAACATTTGCATTATATTTAGCAATACACTTCTTTCCAGAGCTGTGGGCACTTGAATAACTTTACTAAGGTAAATGTAACTCTCTGTGACACAAGCTGTTTTACTTGCAGCCGACTGAAAGATTACATCAGAGATACGCTCTGATGTTCATTTTTGTTTATTTCATTCTATAGTATTAACTTGTAGGCAAGATGAAGAGAGGTTCGGTTGATGTGCAGAGTTAATTACAGTAAAGCGATCTTACTGTCGCACTATGATCAAACTAAAAGTTTTGTTTGAATTTTGTGATGACAGTGACAATTTGAAACCTGAAACTTTGTTTTATAAAAAGTATCATGAAACAACTTTTTTTGCATTTATTGGATGGGAGGTGCAATATAGTTAATTTTGTTTACTGATCTCGTACTTAGGATTTACGAATCGAGATTGTTAGAATCAAGACTGTGATTATTCACAAAATCTATATTTTTGCTCAGTGCTAGACTTAGTTTATGTATGTTAGCTACATGTTTGCTCTCTGTTTTTACAACAGTGACTAGCCAAACCGATAATGTGACTTCCGTCCCTGTAACCACACGACCTGGAGTGACCAATGCAACAACCACAACTACTCCAGCACCTCTCTGTGAGTGTTTCTTTCATGTGTGTGTGTTCTATAAATCACACTGTATTCATTGTCACATGATCCTTCAGAAATCATTCTAATATGCTGATTTATCAGTGATTATCAATGTTGAAAACAGTTGTGCTGCTGAATATTTTTGTGGAAACTGATACTTTGTGTGTGTGTGTGTGTGTGTGAGAGAGACAATAATTTTCATTTATTTCAATGTAGTGATGTTTTTCTGACAGGTGGAAGTTGTGCGAATCCAGATCTGTGCTGCTCTGGATTGAATAACAGCTGTGGCCGCTTCAATTGTTTTTGTGATGTTGCTTGTCTGAGATTGCGTGACTGCTGCCCTGATTTCAAACCCACCTGCCTCACAGGTATTCAGAAATGACAAGCTGCAGTAATCAAATTGTGTTCTACTCTGTATGACATGATTCATGTACTTTACTGTGATCAAGGTCTCCTCGAGAAAAAAAAAACTGCACATAAACCTTACTAAATCTTCACCTCTTTCCACTTTTATAGTCAATAACAGCACCAACAGCACTCAGCCAAGCAGCACTTTTCCACTGACAGGTATATTTTTATTATTTCCTATAATTATTTGTTATTGTTTATCTGCGTTGGACGTCAAATGTTTCATTGACCTCTTGGTAACTCATAACTATAATAATTTTATAGAATAATTTCTGAAATTGTCATTGATGCTCCCTGATTTTTACAGTGCATTGTGTGACTTTTTAGGGACCGACCATTTCAGTGCACTGGAATATGGCAGGCCTTTTTAACATTTAATCTTTAAAGGGTTAGGTCACCCAAAAATGAAAATTCTGTCATTATTATTATTTACTCACTTCTGCTATTATGGAGAGTACCATGAGAGCACATGTGTGTTCTATGTCAGCAGCACCACATTGTGGCACCCTCCATAATGGCGACAGATGGTCACTTGGAGGAAAAGAATTAAGTCATTATTTTTGTTTTCTTTGCGCACAAAAAGAATTCTCGTAGCTTCATAAAATTACGGTTGAACCACTGACAGTGTTGGGCAGTAACGCATTACTTAGTAACGCGTTACTGTAATTTGATGACTTTTTTAGTAACGGAGAAATTTTACGTGTTATAATTTTCAAAATACTAATTAGAGTATAGTTACAAGCCGAGGTCTCTATACGTTACTGCCGTGTTACATCATTGCGGACAGAATGCAGTGTTTTATCATCTAGATTGTAAAAAAGGTGTAGCACATACACTGTCGAGTCCAGTGCCAGTGGATTAGAGACCTGCTCCCACGAGTTCCGACGTAACAGAGTGCGGCATAGAGGTTGCACCGATCAATCGACTAGTCGACTAGTCGACTTCAGGTCTCTGCCATGATGCTTTGAGCTTGACGTCGACTAGTCGCTGGTCCTATAGAGGGCACAACAGGATAAGAAATCCACATTTACGCTTCGTTTCCAAACAGTTAAAATTACAAATTAATTCATACTCTGAAAGCGCTCCACAAGACATGTGTGATTATATTACTGGATGCTCGAAATTGAATGGGAGAATGCAGGTTTTAAACAGTTTGTTGTACAGGTAAGTTAATCGCCGTTCTAATCTAATTCGCTGCTGCACTGTAACGCACACACATAGGCTTCAGACAGTAGCGCGTACAATACACCACGCGCAGATCGCGCGGAAGTGTATTGTCAACACTGTTCTGTGATTTCTCAATAAAATAGCTTAGAAACTGAAAAGTTCAAGCATATATTTCCTAATAACTAAATCCCACAGCTATTAGTAGAGAGACGCTGCCAGGTAGAAGTAATTCACACACGCAATCACTCTCACTAATGCATTCATTCATATGAATGTAACCTTTACTGTGCTACTTTTCTGTATCTGATTTAGAATGAGCAGAAATCTGTGAGAAATATAACGACCCAAAGACGAAAGAACTGATAAAAATAAGCTGTTATAGGAGCAATAGCCATGTGGGCAGTGCTGTGTCATATGCCATAGCTGTGCATGAGGTGTTTGTCACAGCTCCAGACTTATTTGTTCATTAATGACGTCATCAGCGACTAGTCGACTTCGACTCGACTTTCATTACATAAAAGTCGACTTTAAAAAATCAGAAGTCGTTCAACCCCTAGTGCGGCGCGAATGCTGGTGCGGGTTAGGGTATTCTATTATAACTATTCTATTGTTATTAGTAACACATTTCAAATTTTTGCATTTGATGTTGAATTTTGTCAGATCAGACATCAACTATTGAATGTTGACCAGTATATATTCCGAAGTGACTAGTACATTTTTTTAATATACTAGTAGTTCTTCATTAGGTACATTAGATATTAGTAGTACATATTCATTACATACTCATACATATTAAATAGATACTAGCACTTATTCATTAGATACTAGTACTTATTGATAAGCTCCTAGTAATTATTTAATAGATACTAGGACACATTTATTAGATACTAGTACTTATCGCAAATGTTTCTTGTAAGATTATTTTTATTTTACTAGTGTGGAAATGTATTTTTAATACATTATCATTCCTCTCATGCTGTATAAGATATACAGTGCCCTCCACTAATATTGGCACCCTTGGTAAATAGGAGCAAAGGCGGCTGTGAAAATAAATCTGCATTGTTTATCCTTTTGATCTTTCATTCAAAAAATTCACAAAATTCTAACCTTTCATTGAAGTAAAACCATGGAAATTGCAGGAAAATCTCATTATGAAAAAGATGTTTTCTCTAGTTCAAGTTAGCCACAATTATTGGCACCCAATTACGTTTTCCCAAGCTAATAGTTCTGAGTTTTCTCCTATAATGCCTGATGTGTTTGGAGAACACCTGACAAGAGATCAGAGACCATTCCTTCATCCATAATCTCTCCAGATCCTTCAGATTTCCAGGTTCATGTTGTTGCTTCTCTTCAGTTCACCCCACTCATTTTCTATAGGGTTCAGGTCAGGGAACTGAGACAGCCATGGCAGAAACTTCATTTTGTGCTCAGTGACACATTTTTGTGTTGATTTTTATGTTTGTTTTGGATCATTGTCTAGATGGAAGATCCAAACATGGTCCATTATAAGATTTCTTACAGAGGCAGTCAGGTTTATATTTTTTATCTTTTGGTATTTGATAGAATCCATGATGCCATGCATCTGAACAAGATGTCCAGGACCTCCGGCAGAAAAACAGGCCCACAATATTAAAGATCCAGCAGTATATTTAACCATGGGCATAGGCTACTTTTTATCCCTGTTTGCACCAAACCCATCTGGTGGGTTTGTTGCCAGAAAGCTCTTTTTTGTGTTTCATCTGACCATAGAAGCCAGTGCCATTTGAAGTTCCAGTCGTGTCTGAGAACTGAAAATGCTGGAGTTTGTTTTTGGATGAGCCAAGATGAGTTTTTGGATGAGTTTTTTTCTTGAAACTCATTTGAACAACATGTGGTGATGTAGGGGCTATTTGATATTTTAGGTTTTTTGACCCCAAGATTCAACTAATCTCTGTAATTCTCCAGCTGTGATCCTTGGAGAGTTTTTGGCCACTCAAACTCTCCTCCTCACCGTGCATTGTGACGCACGATATATATATTATGATAAAGACACACGTCCTCTTCCAGGCAGATTTGTAACATCTTTAGTTGTTTGGAACCTCTTAATTATTGCCCTGATGGTGGAAATTGGGATTTTCAATGCTTTAGCTCTTTTCTTACAGTCACTTTCTATTTTGTGAAGCTCAGCAATCTTGTTCTGCACATCAGAACTATATTCTCTGGTTTTACTCCTTGTGATGGATGATTAAGGGAATTTGGCTTTTGTGTTCCTCATATTTATAATCCTGTGGAATAGGAAGTCATGGCTGGATAATTTCAGTCACCCTTGTGTGCTATGTAAATATGAATGAATATACTTCAGAGATATTTTACTCATAAGGATTTCTAGGGGTGCCAATAATTGTGGCCAACATGCATTGGAGAAAATAATTTATTCCCCGCTTTCAATTGTTTTACTTCAATGATAGGTTAGAATTTTGTGAATTTTTTGAATGAAAGATCAAAAGGATAAACAATGCAGATTTATTTTCACAGCCGCCTTTGCTCCTATTTACCAAGGGTGCCAATATTAGTGGAGGGCACTGTAATCGTAGCTTTACATGCAAGGCTGAACTACCTCCTATGTTTCTGTTAAGAAATGATGAACAAGTTTAAGATTTTTGATTGAACTTTACAGTGGTCGGTTACTAGTCATAAACATTAGACAAGTGTAAAAGCAGTTGTGACTAGTGCGATGAGAGTTGTTACTAGTAACGATTACAAAAGATACTTGTGTCTAAAAAAAATAAGCACTAGTACCTAATGAATAACTACTAGAATCTATTAGATAGGTACTAGTATCTAATGAAAAGTAATAGAATTTAATGAATAAGTACTAGTATCTAATGAATACTTACAAGTAATATTTAAAAAGTGTAATTTAAATTAGTCACTATTGGAATACACACTAGTCAGAACCGAATAGTTACAGAATAGTTTCTAGTCACTATTGAATTAAGTACTAATAAGAATTAGTGTCTTTCAAAAGTTACTAGTACATAAAGAATATGTGATGTGATCTAGGAAAACCCACCACATGGTGAAATTTTTCCTATTATAGGTCCATAGCTTGAATGTAACAAAAGTTATGGCTATCTGAAGTTGGCTGATCGCTATGATTTTCAGGAACAGATTTTTGAGAAAAACTGGTTTAAAGAGAGGCAATGAAAATTAAAGCACAACAGTTAAGTATCACAAGTAAAAGTCACTTTACTGTGATAATAGACTTATTTTAGTCACTGTACATGTTGCAAAAGATAGAAAATGACCCCAAGGAACACACAAGACTTGCAAACATTTGAGCATTAAGTGTATATCTGTTCATAAAACATCACAGATTACAGCGTGCAGGCTATCTCCAATTCTTCTCCTGTTCTACTACTCTGGATTTATAATACATAACCAGACACAGTTCAGAACTGTAACTTGTAGTTTTGTGTCCCTTGCGGTCCGCCATATCTCACAGTATTAAAAAAAACCAAACAAAACTTTGCATGCCGTAGTTCAGACAAGACTGGTGGGAAATGTGCATTGATACACCTTTATTATATACGTTACATGGCTTATTTTGATAGGTTAACTGTCTTTGTAGTGTTAAGGGAAAGCATCACCGCAGCACGTTATCAAACAAAAGACACAGTCTTTTCTGCTTGCCACAATAAATCGCAATTTTTTCTGCACTAAACAAGTGAATTTTGCCAAGATATTTTCAGAGATCATAGACAAGATGTTATAGAATAATAATTTGAATGAAAACCCCATTTTGACCAAAAATTGACATTCAACCTATTTTTCAAATTTCCTGAAAATGTCCCAGTGCGACATCCGACGGGTTTTTCTAGATCGCATCACATATGCGCTAGAATCTAATGAATAAGTACTAGTAACTAAAGGAAAAAAATAAGTACTTGTAGCATGTCACCAAGACAAATTCATTGTATGTGCAAACATACTAGGCAATAAAGCTTTTTCTGATTCTGATAGCATGAAAATAGATACTAGTATATTTTCGTGATTAATTGTTCAAATGGCTTGCCATACTGGAAGGATTTTGCTATTGAGACCTCCCTGAACAGTGCCCTGACTACTGAGCTAGGGAGCTGATTGAGATGCACCCTAACACTACTGAGGATGGATTCAGCATCTAATGTGTCATCTTCACTGCTCCTGTAGGGACATGTTCACATCCGGCTCTGTGCTGCAGTGGCAGAAACGACAGCTGCTTCAGAGGCTGTTTCTGTGACGAGAGCTGCAAACAGTTCAACGACTGCTGTCCCGACCTCAACAGCACCTGTAGTAAGAACTCGCATACACAGATACAGAGATGTTGAATTGAATCAGAAGCTCTCTTTGGGCTGAAATATGTTGAGAGAGTCAGATGATTGTGTTTTAGTTAGTATTCTCTTCCTTGTTTCATGCACTGCAGTCAGAATCACTGTAATCAATATTGTATTTATTGCCAGATGATTCATGAATCCTCTCATCCTGTCATTGTATCTGTAGTTTTCAATAGCACAACTGCAGCTCCTCCAATCACCTCCACTGCAGCTCCACCCTTCACCTCCCCTGCAGCTCCACCCAAAGGTAATTAGGGCCCAAGCATTGTGAGGACCCTACTGGAGCTGCTTCATGTTTTCCATCATTGTTGTGTGTATATGAATGTGTCAACTTTTACCATTACTATTGCAACCAAACCTGAAATCTCTAAAATGTGTTTTGGTATTTTGCATGTTCTCACAGAACTCACTATTCTCGAGATGAAGGTGAAGACGTTGTTCGCTGAAGAAGAGCGTGAGGCTGAACTGCTTAAGGTGAGAGGAGCATTTCTGACTGCTTGATAATTGCACTACATGCTAAATGTACTGTGATGGGAAACATCAGTGTTTGGACAAACTATAAAACAAATCACTAGCATCAAGCTTCACCCTCACAGTCATTCTTCATTCAAGCTGATATTGAACAGGTGTGGCGTCATGTTCCTTTAAGCCCCCAAAGTGGTTCTATTGGCTGAATTAACTTTTTTAGTGTTTCTATTCTGTGCCTGATTGGAAATCCTCCATTTATTGCTTGTTGTTCTGAACCATAAAAGTACATCTTTGATGTGAATTGGGACAGTTTTATTGTGCTCTTCTTCTTCTGAACCTGCCGTTTTCTCACTTCTAGTCATCTTTTTTTTTCTCTCAGGTTGGCGCTTGGGTGGAGAGTTTCTTAAGAGCGAATAATACTGGCATCTTCACTGTTAAAGTAACAAAAATTAAACTGGTATCACCATAGGACTGAGTCAGAAATCAGCTGAGAGGAACAGACATGAATAAATGTTCATCAGCGCTGAACTTTTACTATTTTAGATTATGTTGATAGTTCAACAAAATGTGGGTCTATGTTAATGTGTGAAGCAAACTATGAAATGAATGTGTAAGGAAAGCCCAGGTTTATTATCTGTTCTTATGTAATTCCTTATTCCTCCTTCATTTGTGTGGAAGGGAATCCACTGCTGCTGTTTTGACATTGTCTTAATTTTTCTGTTTTTGAGATTTGTGTATGATGATCGCACTGAAATTGAGGAAGAACTCTTGTGAACTCAAACAGTAAGAAAATGAAAGCAAGCAAATGATTAAAACTGTCATTATTGTTGGGTTTCGTGATCATCAGTGCTCGGTGTGTTTCCTGCTGCGCTCCATGACTTTGTTCAGTTGATGTTGCATGAAAACTGAGCAACAGTTTCTGAGTTTTTCTAGGAAATATGGAAACCAATGACCAGATTTTGTCAGCAGCTGCAGAGTTTGGCCTCCACTGTCCTGAAACCCATTCAATTATGAGAAGAAAGTCTTATTTTATACCAGACTGCTTCATCAGGACCAGACACCAGAGTGAGACGGCTTTATAAAATAATGTCGTCATTGCTTGATTTTTAATCACCTACGGTTTTAATTAGTTCTGACTTTTTAGGACGTTTTCCCAGACTTAGAGAGCATGTTTTTATGGAAACCCGTTTCTGCCACTGAATAAAAAAAAAAAAAAAGTAATTGTGACTGATTTTTTATCTAACAATTCTGATTTTTTTTTCTTGCAATTCCGAGTTTACATCTTGTAATTCTGACTTTAATTCTGATATAAACTCATCATTGTGAGTTATAAAGTCAGACTAGTGGGATACAATCTTGCAATTGCAAGGAAAAAAGTCAAAATTGCAAGATAAAACTCCAATTCCGATTTTTTTTTTTTTTGCAATTGTGAGTTTATATCACGCAATTGTGACTTTTTTCTCGCAAATCTGACTTTTTTTCCTCACAATTGTGAATTTAAATCTTGCAATTGTGGCTTTTAATATAATATAAACTTGCAATTCTGAGAAAAAGAAGTCACAATTGCGATATCTCACAATTGTGAGTTTGTGTCTCGCAATTCAGACTTTATTTCTCAGAATCGCAATTCTTAGTTTTTTCTCGCAATTGTGAGTTTATATCATAATTAACTTGCAACTTCATGTTTATATAGCAAGTTTGAATTCATTTCTCAGAATTGTGACATAAACTCGCAATTCTGAGGAAAGTCACAATTACGAGATATATCTCACAATTGTGACTTTATTTCTCAGAACTGCGAGTTTATATCACGCAATACTGACTTTATAACTTGCAACTTCGAGTTTATGGCCCGGTTTCACAGACAGGGCTTAGATTTAGCCGGGATTAGATTATAATTCAATTAAGACAATTACCCCGGTTTCACAAACAAGGCTTAAGCCTAGTCCTAGACTAAAATGTAAATCTGAGCTGTTTCAACTGAAAGAAACTTGCACTGACTTATCTTTAAAACATGTCAGTGCCTTTGTTTTGTCTTAAGATGCACACCAGTAATGCTTTTTTCTAAGGAATGTTTATAAAAATTATTTAAATGTCCTAATTGAACTATGGCCTAATCCTGGCTTAGGCTAAGCCCTGTCTATGAAACCGGGCCTTAAGCAATTTTATAAATGTGCTTAGAAAAGGTGTGCATCTTGAGACAAAACAAAGGCACTGATATATTTTAAGATCAGTCAGGGCAAGTTTCTTTCAGTTGAAACAGCTCAGATTTACATTTTAGTCTAGGACTAGGTTTAAGCCTTGTCTGTGAAACCGGGGGAATATGTCACAATTCTGAGAAATAAAAGTCAGAATTGTGAGTTTGTATCACGCAATGAAGAGAAAAAAGTCAGAATTACAAGATGTAAACAAGATGTGTCACAATTACTTTTTTCATTTTTTATCTAGTGGTGGAAACAGGCTTCCACGTTTTATTTAAAAGAAATAAACACAAGGAAATGAGCTTTTGCTGCAAGACTCCTGAAGTCTCTGAAGACTTTTATTTTGTAACTGTTTCGCAGTTTTTCTTGAAATCACTCACCCGTTATCCAGTTTGACTAAATAGACAGCGCGAATTCACAAAACACTTGCTGAAAAAAAATAATCATCTTCTGAATCTGAAATAAATATTTTCATACAGAAGACAAAGAACAGTTTCCATTTCACGTTTTATAAAATGTCAGGCGAAAAGCATTTACTGTATAAAAACAATAATTTAGCACTAGCTGCTCATGTGTATAAAAGATGTTAAATAGTTAAATATTAACTTATGCATCCCAACAACTAAAGTCTGTAATAAGATTAGATCTGGGTTGCTAAAGACATTTTGCAGTCAAACAAGTCGTATTAAATACAGTCAAATGAATGTGTTTGGATCAACGCAGCAACACTGACCACCAAAACGAACGTCTCTCTGACCCAGCAGATGTTTAGTGTTAAAAATAATTATCATTTAACAAGCATTATAAAGCGTCACATAACATTCAAAAGTGCCATCAGTCGCTCGCTCACATCTTCACTATTTAAAAGCAAAGCAAAAGTGCCTCTAAATACATTATCATTTTAAAACAAAGTACTTTTAATAGATCTTGTGCATCAGAGTTCACACTTTAGCACCCTTTATCATGCATTTCTCATGTTGTCCTTTTGCAAATTTAAGGCCGCGTTGTGTGTTGTAAATTAAAAACAGTCTTTGGAGTCAGATTTCTCGTCCCATGTGCAACATGATCTACAACGACCGACTCGCAGCATCTGTCGTATTCCCACGTCTCCTCTTAAAATGCCACTCAAACCCACAGAGCAGGTCAAATGTAGAGTCCAGTAGGCATGAAGGTCGGTGAATGTGAGGCGTTTTCCCCATCACCTTATTTTCCGTACCCGACAGTCACTGTATTTTGTGCGAATGCTGTTGGTATGCGTCTCAGTTGGCTCTCATCTTGCTGGAGATCCATTTTGTGTAGTTTGTGACTCGCGTGTAAACGCCAGGCGTGTCTTTCTTCCCACAGCCGTCGCCCCAGCTGATCAAACCCATCAGAGTCATCCTGCCGTTTTTGGGACACACCAGAGGACCGCCGGAATCCCCCTGAAGAACCACCGGGAGAAACCCATCAATCAACACGCACAAATCATTCATGTAATGCACAGTGTTGAGGGTAACGCGAGTAAAGTAAAACAAGTAACTTTTAAAGTAATGCATTACTTTTTAATTTAAAAGGACTTTTTTTTAAACAAGTAACACCAGTTACTTTGTTTCTCATGTATTGACTGACAGCTCTGGTGTTGCCATGTTGAGAGAAATCGAGAGTAAGTGCAGAAGCATTGTGTGAACATGATGCTTATTGTAGTTGTAGACTAAATATGAACATGTATTTACTCGTCTCACCTGCACATAAACAGATTCAGTATTCCTCAAAAGGAATACAAACAGTCAAATGCAAACTCAGAATATTATACAAACCTGCAATAATTCAATATGTTAAATAAGACAAATATCATTTGTGACCCTGGAGCACAAAAGCAGTCTTAAGTCGCTGGGGTATATTTGTAGCAATAGCCAAAAATACATTGCATGGGTCAAAATGATCCATTTTTCTTTTATGCCAAAAATCATTAGGATATTAAGTAAAGATCATGTTCCATGAAGATATTTTGTAAATTTCTTACTGTAAATATATCAAAACTTCATTTTTGATTAGTAATATGCATTGCTAAGAACTTCATTTGGACAACTTTAAAGGTGATTTTCTCAATATTTTGATTTTTTTGCACCCTCAGATTCCAGATTTTCACGCAATTCTGAGAAATAAAGTCAGAATTGTGAGATAAAAACAATTCCTTTTTTATTTTTTATTCAGTGGCAGAAACGGGCTTCCATAGAATAGTGTTGAACTTTCTTCTCCTGCATCATATTTTTCATGCAATTTGTATGAGCTGTGCCCATTTCCTTCAGCCTGAGGCGTATTCATTTCACTTTAGGTGTGAAAGGGCTTTTACATTTGCAAAAGAAGAACTTTTTTATATTAAAAACAAACAAGCAAGCCCTGCTCAGATTTAAAAAGTAACTCAAAAGTAACGCAATGCATTACTTTCCATAAAAGGTTAACTAAGTATCATAATTAGTTACTTTTTCAGGGAGTAATGCAATATTGTAATGCATTACTTTTAAAAGTAACGTTCCCCAACACTGGTAACGCAAGCCGAGGCTGAATGTGTGGTTACCTTGCAGGCGTCGTCCAGGCCGCGCGTGTCTCCGGCACACAGCATGTTTGGGGTCACCAGTCGGCCGGCCAGCTTCTCCGAGACACACTGTTCCTGCGGCCACAAGCGCACCAGACCACGCTTAATTCGCTCCGAGTAAAACGGAGAAACTGAGAGAGACAACGACAGAAGAAAGAAAAATGATCATACAGTTCCTCAGTCACTTCAGTGTTATTTGGACTAACAAGAAGCACTGCAAAAAATCTTAATGAGTGTTTTTATCTTGTTTTTCAGTTAAAATAACTTAAAATCTTAAGCAAGACTGCATATTAATACTGGTATCAATAATACAGATATTAAGACTGACAAGTTCATAGACAAGTTTTTGTCTTGCTGCACTGTAAGCATTTTTACTTTATTTTTAAAATGTTTTAAAATATTTTTTTCTTACTGCACTGGCAGATTCATTCACTTTTTTAAAATGTACTCTTTCAATTTTTTTTTTTTTTTTTATTGTCTTAAATGTTTTTTTATTTTATTTTCCCCATGCCATCTCCAGCCTAAACAGCTAACACAGGAATTATTACCTGTGTTCTGTAATTCATGCCTGTAATTCATTCTCCATCTCTAATTATTGCCTCTCTCTCAAGTTCTATGTAAATACATATGCATATTTTCTATACAGCTGTATATATAGAGAAAATAATGCACAAATCTGTACATAAATCTTCTGTTCCAGATTCATACACATTATTATTATTGTTAAGTCTTATTTAAATGTTTCTGTTCTCATGTCAGATATGTATGTATATATGTATGTATGCGTGTATGTACCAAGAGCTTCTTAAAAACCACAACAAATTCCTCGTGTGTTTGCGCACACTTGGCGAATAAAGCTGATTCTGATTCTGATTCTGCGCTGGCCGATTTGTCCCTTATTTATTCATTTATTTTTTTACTGGCAGATGCTTTCACTTATTTTTAAAATGTTTTTTTCTTACTGCACTGGCAGATTTTTCACTTATTCTTAAAATATAATTGTGTCTTTCTGCATTGGAAGATTTTTGCCATATTTAAAAAATAATTTTGTCTTACTCCACTGGCAGATTTTTGACTTATTTTTATAATTTTTAAAATTATTATTATTATTATTAGAATTTTTTTTTACAGCGCCAGCAGATGCTTTCACTCATTTTTAAAGCATGTAAAAAATCTACCAATGCAGTAAGACAAAATACACTCACACGCATTAAAGACACAATCTACTAAAACAAGTCTTAATTTCTTGTGCAGTGTTGCTTCTCATGTAAATGTATCTTCTTTGAAGGAGTTTTAGGTAGATTCTAAAAAGTTGGAATTTTAAAAAAAATTCCAAAAAAAAATTCCAAAATTTTTTTTGCAGTGAGATGTGTAACGGTAGCACACAGTACTTCTGATAAGAAATCTTACACTCTTCCTCTTTCCCGTAACCAGAGATCTCACACTCCGTCCAATCCGGTAAAACCAGGTTAGGTTCTGGTAAACATGCAGGCAGAACTTCTGGAGAGTGAATGGCACAGATCCCGAACTCGCTCTTTAACTTGAGCAGAGCTGAAGACATGAGGAACAAGACAGGAGATCACTCACAACTCAAATCACATTTAAAACCTTATAAATACTGAAATGATCAAATTACAGAACAAGCTAATGTACTCTATTAGTATGTGCTACTACAGCTGTGCTATTACAAAACACTTTAGAAAAAAAACATTTCACAAACAATATCAAAACCTCTTTTAGGATTAGGATTGTTTTTCTAAAGTCTAAATTATAATATTAAATAAAAACACTACCGTTCAAAAGTTTGGGGTCAGAAAGATTTTACTGAAAATACATTTATTCATCAAGGATGCATTAAATTGATCAAAAGTGACAATAAAAACATTTACAATGTTACAAAGATTTCTATTTTAAATAAATGCTGTTCTTTTGAACTTTCTATTCATCAAAGTATCCTGAAAAAAAAATGTAGCTCAACTGTTTTCAAGATTTATAATAATCAGAAATGTTTTTTGAGCAGCAAATCAGCATATTAGAATGATTTCTGAAGATCATGTGACTCTGAAGACTGGAGTAATGATGCTGAAAATACAGCTTCGACTCACAATAATAAATTACATTTTAACATATATTCACATAGAAAACTGATTTTAAATTCTAATAATATTTCACTATTTTTACTGCATTTTTAATCAAAGAAATGAATCTATGGTGAGCAGAAGAGACTTAAAAACCCTACTAACCCCAAACAATAGTGTATATTTAAATAAATAACAAATATACATAATAACAGTGGCCCTGCCACCAGCTGACTGTGAGCTGATGATCTTAATAATCGTTAGGATGTGTTTTACGTGTGTAAGCGTGTAGAATGGATTCTAGAGGAGTCTCACCGATATCATTGTCATACGTCTCGTCGTCGTACTGCTCGTGGATCCAGTATTTCTCCACGTCAAAGATCTGCTCGCTGCTGGAGTTCTGAAGCCTGAAGGTTCGACCCAGAACCACTCGAAGACGACTCTCATCAAATCTAAACACAGATTACAGAAGACAAATGATTAAAAATAATAATAATAATAATACAATAATACAAGAATAATACATTTCAAAAAATTCAAGACCTTTGTCTTGTTTTCAGAAAAATATTTAAACGTCTTTAAAACATAAATTCCACTTTTTCCCATTATTGGGTTTCTGCAGGTTTTATGAAGGTTTAGGACTTTAAGACCAAGAAAAGAATATTTGAGGACTACACAGAAGGAAACACAACTAGTCAATATGTTCTCTCAATGTAAATGTTTACACAATGAGTTGCATTAGCAATACTTTAAACCTTCATTTTCAACTGGTTCCCGTTAAATGAAGTGAGTGTTTAAAACAAGAACAAATATCTGCCAATGGAATCTGAAAAAAATCAGCTTAGTTAAAAGGGAAGCTTTCTTATATCCTATTGATATTATATTTGTTCTTGTTTTAATCATAAACTCACTTCATTTTGTTCAGTTTGTCATTCATTTGCATTTGCATCTCAAGTTAATCTGTCTTTAATGTAATGTATTAAGTAGGAAGCGAAACTGACACACACACACACACACACACACACACGTTTATTTCTGTGAATTGTGGGGACTTTCCATAGACTTCTATTACTTTTATACTGACCAAATGATATTTTCTATCCCCTAAACCTAAACCTATCCCTGACAGAAAACCTGTTTGCATTCTTACACTTTCAGATAAACATCATTTACTATTTTATCATTTTTTCCCTTGTAAAAAAAATTCAGGTTTTACTATCCTTTTGGGGACATTTGGTCCCCTCAATGTAGCATAAACAAGCACACACACACACACAAAATCACTCACACACACACAATCACTCACACACACACACACTCACACACACACGTTTGTTTTTTTGTTTACGGGGACTCTCCATAGGCGTAATGGTTTTTCTGCTGTACAGACTGTATTTTCTATTGCCCTACACCAACCCTACACCTAAACCTACCCCTTACAGGAAACTTTCTGCATTTTTACATTTTCAAAAAAACACCATTTAGTATGTTTTTTAAGCCTTTTGAATTACGGGGACATAGGCAGTGTCCTCATAAACCACCTTCAAATTGTAATACCTCTGTCATACCCATGTAATTAAACAAATTTTGTCCCCGTAAACCACAAAAACCAGTACACACACACACACACACACACACACACACACCTCTCCTGGAAGCAGTGAGCGGCAGAGAGGATCCAGCAGGAGTCGATGAGGACGCCGCCGCAGAGGAAGTTGTATGATTTGGCACGTGGCAGATAGACGGTGATGGCGGCCTGCCACGGCTGCTCTCTGATATCGCTGACCTGACCTCCACGAATCCTGAACATGGGCAGAGAGTTTGAAGGAGCTTCAACCCGCTGACCGCAGGAACCTGAGCGCGAGAAAACACTCAAAGGTCACAATCCCAGAACACCCTAGAGTCACATATGCCAGAGAAAACACCACTCCTTTTCTTTATCAAATATAAAAGTCTAGTTATCTTTCACCGTCTCACCTTGATTGTTGATGGTTATCGGGGCTCGTGGTCCGAGTGTGGTGATTGACTGAGTTTTCCTCGCTGTGGAAGCAAGACAAATATTGTTAAAAAAGCACACACACACACAAGATTTAGATAAATAAATGTGTCAGGACTGATTTAAATGATTAACAGCGAATTTTAACCAAAACATGTGGCGCATATTGAGTTCACATTACATTCATTCAGCTATTTTAGGAACCTAATTTAATTAGTAATTTAATTTAAATAGATAAAAATAAAATAATAATAATAATAATTATTATTATTATTATTATTGTTAGTTAAAGCATGACAATTATAATTATTTTTATCTTTATTATCTGTTTATTTAATTTTGTGTTATTTATTCACTTATTTTTATTAATTAGTCAAAAAAATAATAATAACAACAATAATAATAATAATAATAATTATTATTATTATTATTATTATTATTATTATATAATACTAATAATAATTATTATTATTAACTAATTATAAAAATGAACAAATATATTACTGTGGTAAATTACAATTATACTGTAAAATAAAAAAAGTTACAATACTAATATTTGTCTTAAATTCTTCATTTTACAGCTTTAAATATAGCTAACAAGGTTATTATCATTAACTAAGCCATTAAAAAACATTTTCATTGCTTGAAATAAAAACATTAACAGAAATAATATTTAAAAATTCAGCTAGTTGTCAAAGCAACATTTCTCATTTTCATTTAGTTTAGCTAAAAGAAATAAAGTTTAACTGAGCTATTGTACTAAAATAACTAAAACCAAAAAAAAAAAAAAAACCTACTGACATTAAAAAAAACAATAACTATAGAAATTATAAAAACACTACAAAATTACTAAAATATTTATCTATCTATCTATCTATCTATCTATCTATTTATTAATAACCTCTATGACATCAAAAAACAAGCTTTTATTTGGTGGAATACTTCCAAAGTGCAGTAAACGTCTGTCCACAAAAATGGTGGAGATTATACAAATGCGAACCCTTGTTTGGGGAAGGCTTCGATCACTCCAAGACTAAACAGTGAAGTGCATGAGTGACTCATGAGCTCATAGATCAGTGACTCATGTATTATATTGATCAGTTGTCAAGGCAGCAGTGCAGACTTACAGCACTTAGGGACGTCACAGAGCTCCCAGGTCAACTGAGACCCTTTATAGACGTGACACCAGGGGCCGAGGTCACCGTCTGGGTTCCTGTGAGGGGCAACAGCCAGAGTTAGAGACGGAGACCTGATTTCTGATGCTTTAGGAACATTAAGGATGAGACTTTACAGTGTTTTTACTACACTTAAAGGTTAACAGAAACCCTTTAACTATGGTTAAAGCAATGTTGTGACTGGTTTCTTGATACAGCAATGGTACTTTGATATAGATGCATATATATGGTGTTTTTATGCAAAACAGATAGAACATAGAAAAAAGGAACGTAGTGTGTTTTTTGTTTGTTTGTTTGTTTTTTAAAGAAACAAGTAGATAGAATAGAAAAAAGAAAGCTGGTTAGTTTTTCAAGAAAAGCTAGCAGTTAGAGAATAAATATGCAACTGATAGAGGGTCAAGTGTGTGTGTGTATGTGTGTGTTTTTTTAATAAAAAGAAGACAGATAGATAAAATGGAATTAGAATAGATTTAAATAGTGATAATTTAAATTAGACTATTTAATATTATATTAAAGAATATTTAATTTAGAATAGTGTAAATTTGTTTTATTTACACAAATGTGTATTTTTAAAGTTGCTCAAAGTTTTGTGGCATTTAAAAATGAATTTATTATTTCAATCCTTAAAGCAGCTGAAAAAATGCCTTAAAACTTTCTAAATTACTTGCAATATGTATTAAGCTCAGGTTTTTTATTTTAATGTGTTATAATTTGCTATTATTTATTTTAGCATTTTTTTCTCTTGCAAAAGTTGTTAATTTTTTTTTTTTTTAGATTTAGTTTGAGTTTGATTAACAATGATAATGCACTTTGTTATGCAAAGAAATTTAATAAAGGTTTTTTTTTGTTTTTTTTAAGTGTGTTGAAGTTTTAAGAAATGTTCAACGGGATCACAACGTATCAAAAATATAAAGAAACACATCCCGGCATTACAGAGGCTAAAGCAGTAGTGAAAGCTGGAACTAGTTAATGTTAACGCATTTCTAATTTAATTCAATATATAATTCACTGTACCTGCAGAAGTTGTGGCTGCCGATGCCGATCTCTCTGGCGTCGGACCTCCATGCGTTGTAGATCTTTCGAGACACTGCAGGTGAGTCCCATGACAGACACTTCAAACCGCTGCGGGTGACGGCTTTCGTCCCTCTGTAGGTCTGACCGGATCCCCGTGCGCACTCTAGATAGGGGTCTGAAACAACATGGCATTAGTACACACTATATGGATATGGATATGCATGTCTGTGTGTGTTGAGTGTTTGTACCGATTACGCAGGTCGGTAAAGAGCAGAACTCCCATGAGATCTGAGCCTTTTTATAAACATAACACCAGGGTTTAGCATCTCCATCTGGATTCCTGAGGAATAAAACACAACCCAAACATGATTATTATTAATATACTCACAAACAACAGAATCCAGCTCAATGCATGAAAGCAAAAATCATTTTTTGGTTTAAAAGCATGGTGAAATCAATTTGCAAATTGCATGGAAGGGCAATATGACACCAGTGTTTAACTTCATGCATTAATTTCATGAAGGCTGGAGGAAGTGCGTGTGCACCTGCAGTAGTTGTGGTTTCCCAGTCCCAGTGTGTTTGGCTCTGGTCTCCTGGCAGTGAACTTCTTCCCTCGGAGTGAGCTGGAATTCCAGTTAATACACTCCAGTCCTGACACACTCATGCTCCAGGTGCCACGGTAACCTGACCCCTGACCCTTGGAACATCGCTCAGTTGTATCTGAGAGAAACGCAACAAAACACAACCTCAAAATTAGACTTATTAATGTTTATGTTATCAATTATCAATTGTTGCATGCTTTTGTTGAATGATTTAAATGTGTGTAAAGCCCAAAGAGAATCTCAATGAGGGTGATAGCAACTAATAATACTACAAGAGTAAGTTCTACTAGTTCTACTAATTTTACTAGCAACTAATAATATTAAAAATAGTAAGTTATACTAGTTATGCTAATTCTACTACCAACTAATAATAATCAAATTTGTACGTTTTACTAATTCCAATTATTTTACTAGCAAGTAATGATACACTAAAAACAGTACATTTTACTAGTTACGCTAATTCTACTACCAAGTAATGATACTAATAGTAAGCTATACTAATTACACTAAATTTATAAGCAACACAAAAATAGCTAGTTAGTAAGTTATATTAGTTATTCTAATTATACTAACTAATAATACTAAAAAGAGTAAGTTACACCAGGTATACTAATTTACTAGCAACTAATACTACAAAAATAGCGTATTACGCTAATGACGCTAATTTTACTAGCAACTAATAATTCTAAAAATACAAAGTTATACTAGTTTTACTAGCAACTAAGATTCTAAAAAAAACAGTATGTTGTATTAGTTACACTAATTATACTAACAACTAATGATACTAAAAATAGTAAGTTATACCAGTTATGCTAATTATACTAGCATCTAATGATACTAAAATTAGTGAGTTATACTAATTTCGCTTATTTTACTAGCAAGTAATGATACACTAAAAATAAAAAGTTTTACTAGTTACACTAATTTTACTACCAAGTATTGATACTAATAGTAAGCTATTCTAATTACGCACAATTTATAAGCAACTAATGATACTAAAAAAGTTATAAGTTAGTTAGTTACAAGTTAGTAAGTTATACTAGTTTACTTACTAATTATACTAACTAATAATACTAAAAAGTATAAGTTACACTAGGTATACTAATTTACTAGCACATAATAGTACTAAAATAGTACTTCATACTAGTTATTCCAATTTTACTAGCAAATAATGCTAAAAAAAATAGTAAGCTATACTGGCAAATAATACTACTAAAACTAGTATGTTATACTAATTGCGCTAATTTTACTAGCAACTAAAAATATTAAGTTGTACAAGTTTTACTAGCAACTAATACTATTAACAACAGTAAGTGTAGTTACTATTAGTTAGTGTACTAGTTACACTAATTTTACAAGCAACTACTGATACTAAAAATAGTAAGTTATACTAATTACACTCATTATACTAGCAAGCAATGATACTAAAAAAAGTTATGTTAGTAATTTAAACTAGTTATACTAATTAATGAAAAATAGTAAGTAATATTAATGTTATTAGCAAGTAATAATACAAAACAAAAACAAAAGTATATATAAGTAAAATGAGTATAACTAAAAACCTCTAAACAGTGATAAATAGTGTTTGCTACAAGGTCAACTGCTGATGACTTACTGATTTCACACTGAGTGCCTGTAAACCCGGGCGGACACTGGCAGATGAAGTCACTGGAGTAAACAGCTTCTTTACACGTCCCTCCATTATAACACTTAGACACAAAACATTCTGAAAAACAGAACAATAAACATCTGGGTGTCCATTGCAGACCGTTTCTGAGTTTAATAAATTACATTTATTTTATTGCATAGAAATGGTATTCTAAGTGTGCTACGAACACTTGTTTTTTTGGTCCAAAATATTCGTAATTGATTGGGTGTAAAGTGGTTTTGCATAATGATTACATCATTTTATATTTAGAAATATAACAACTTTTACAACATAAGGATCTATAAATTGTGGTCAAGTCGTTGGATACTGTGGCATAATTCAAAATCACATGTTTTTAATTCCAGTGATTTTTTCCGTGACCGCAGGATGAGAATATAGCTTGGATCTGCTTGAGAGGGTGACTCACGGGGAGGAGACGCTCTGTGTGACTCTACACTCAAATTTAATTGATTTGAACTAAAACAGGTGGTGCTGCAGAAATGCTGTGTTTTTCATCCAGTGGACAGAAACACACACACACACAAAGGGAAACATATATACATACACCTTGTGTACTTTATATACACTTATTATTTTATCAGTAAAACAGTAAATGATCCAGTAAATGAGGTAGAGTGTGTGATCACTCACTGGTCACCGGTATCTCATGACAGCGTACTCTCGCTCGAACGGCGCAGCGGCAGAATTCAATTTTCTGACCCTTCCATCGCAGCCACGTCGCTCCAATGTCTCTGACCGCGGCCGAATTAGCGTCCACACAAGCGTCTGACATACACACAAAATGACATGGAAATTAAGACATAATGGTTGTGGTCAGGGATAGATGCAAATTAAATGACTCAAGCCTTCTCCTTCACATCAGACTGAGGCAGAACAGAGAGGACAGAAACAAACAAAGGACAAAAGGTGCTTCGTTCTGGAACGAAAGACAGCGTTTTGAGCAGAAGACACAGTCTTGATGTGTTTGTCCTGAATGCTTGGGAATGTGTGACATGTATGTTTTTTCTGTGTACACAGCGCCCTCTAATGGACAACAACATACTGAGGATATGATTGATAGCATTTGTTTACATTATACAGCTTACTATTATAGTTACCATCTTGAAAACAAAAACATTTCATTTTTATTAAATTAAAAAAAAATACTTTTGGCAGTCATATGAGTCAAATTATAACATAAAATTAATATATAATGATTTAATCAAGAGCCATATGAATGAACTCAATTAGGATAACATTATGGAACACTATAAAAAAAAACAACAACAACAAAACATCTTAATTTACATATAACCGATTAAAAACATTGTGGGATTCGAATCGATTCTAAATCTGTTCATTTACATAAACAGTTCAAACGAACCGAATCACTACAATGAATTGGACTGTCACTTATAAATCAATTCACTAGAATGAATCTTGATTAGGAAACCCGTCATAAGCATACTTACTAATGACTATTTGTGGTGAAAATAAACTGTTATTTTCATCAAATACGGTCAAACTGAACTCTACCGCTAATCGCGTTAAGAAAAGCTCCACCCACTAGGTACAAATAGAACAATTTGATTGGCTTATGAACCTGACAATCAATTATATTCTAATCTTTTTTAATCATACGTACTGTCAAGGAAGACTCGGATGGATGTGTTACACCAGCAGAAGTGTTTTGCTGGCCATGTGAATATGCCACTGTTGTATTCCATGCATAGAGGAAATTAACACAATAATCATGCAATAATAACATGCAATACATGCATCATATCCAGAGATGAAGTTGAGAGGTCAGAATAAATCTCACCTTTATATGTGCGCGTGCCTCTCTTCTGTCTGATATTCAGCACCTGTCAGAGATGCAGAATGTTCAATCCAGATATCATACATTAACATCTTTCATCTCTCTTTCACTAACACACACACACACTTACTTTGGGATCTGCAGCACAGCATAGAGCAAAAACCAGCAACAGCAGGTTTAGTAATAAATTCATGTTGACCTGAAGGTTTCTCTGTAAACTCCTGCAAAACAAACAGAAAGGTTTGTTACACATTCCATATTAAAATGTTATTGCTCAGACGTTGCTTTTTTTATATATTAATGGGGGAAAAATGAAAAAAAAAGTAATAAAAATATATAGAAATATTTTTAAAAATATTAAAAATGACAAAAACAACAGAAGAACTATATCTTTAAAACTTCAAAATAAAACTATAAAGTGATACTAATATAACACTGGCTCTTATTACACAAAAATGTGTCATGGCATCAGCAGAAATGCAATGACAGTCTGTTTCCACTTTGAAACAAAGTTTTGTGGTAATGTGCGGGCATTTTTAGTCTAAATAAAGAAAGGGTTTAATGGCTTCATGATCTGTTTTTCTTTTGTCTGACATTGTGAGCGTCCCGTGTGGAACAGAGACTTTAACAAGCTCCACAAAACAGAGAAAAGAGTTTCTGCTTCTGAAAAGAAATTAGTCATGAACCACCACATCACACACATCACACAGTGAGGAAGCTGGACAGGAAGTTTATGGGTCTCTTCCTGTTGGCTGCAGTGCCTTGTAAACAGATGTTGATGCAGTATTTGTGTGTGACTTGAGAAAACAAGGAAACATTACTGAGGCACACAATGTCTGTGAGGATCATCAGCTAAAAAAAATTAATATAAAAAAAACTATTTAACAGTAATATATGTTTGGATTTAAATACAACATTTACAAAAAACTAATGTCAAAAATATCTTTTTTATTCAACATTTCAAGGGCAAAATCTCAAAAATGCATGCAAGAACAGAACAATGCACAATGTATCTACTAGATTACAACCTAACCAGTTTATCCAGCATTCCTCAGTGCAACGGTTATACATTTTTAACAATTATTACTCAGTCATCACTGACTTAAAGTGGGAAAATCCCTGAGGAGTGAATAATAGAAACAAACCAGTTGATTTCTATGAAATCGCAACCGCTTCACCTAAACACCATTGTGAATGGAGATGTTTCTCTAGAGAAAAATCCCCCAGTAACCTCACATGCATCTCTTCTAATGTTTCGGTATATATCCCAATAATGTCTCAAACTGTGCTCGCATTTGCCAAGATACCAAAGTCTGTGATGAGAAGTCAGAGATCTCAATATAAACTCAAACATTTCTCTTCCCTAATTCTTCCAAGATCACTGTATGTCACTGGCTGACTCACTTGCATCTGTTTATTTGTCAGAATAAACACATCTGCTATTAAGTTAAATGCAAACACAAAAACACATGCACATAAACTCAGCACTCGTGCAGTATAATGCAGCGGTTAGTTGCATGTTCATTACGGGCGTGAGACGTTACAGGGAGCATGTTGTGCAGGAAACATATGGAGCCAGCTGACACGAGAGACAGAAAACACACACACACCCATGAGACAGAAGCCCCTCCACAACACACACACACACACACAGACTCAAGAGAAACAACACAAGCGGATCTGTCTGACCTGTTGCGAGCTGAGCGTCTGCAGAATGACACTGCTGTAAAACCTCACCCGCTTTTCTTTCTCTCTTTCTTCCCCCTCTCAACTGCCTTTCCTTCCGTTCTCCTCTCTTGGTATCCTTAATATTTGACCTCATTCACAATGTGCAGCAGCTCTCGTGAGTCAGTATGAACTCTCTCTTTCTGAGTCACATGCATATAAAACCGCAGACTGGCAACAACCTCAACTTAAGAGTATTTTGTCTACAACCATCTTCAATCTCAAACTTGAGAATTTTGTCTACAAACTTCCTCAACTTCAAACTTATGAGTATTTTAGTCTTCAAACATCTTGGACTTCCAACTTAACAGTATTTCTGTCTTCAAACTTCTTCAACCTCAAACTTAAGAATATTTCTGTCTTCCAAGTCCCTCAACCTCAAATTTGAGTATTTTTCTCTTCAAACTTCAACCTCAAATTTGACCATTTTTGAGTTCTTCGACCTCAAACACGAGTATTTTTGTTATCAAACATCTTGAAGCGCAAACTTCAGAGTATTTCTGTCTTTAAACTTCAACCTCAAACTTGAGTATTTCTAACTTCAAACTTCTTCAACCTCAAATTTATGAGTTTTTTTTTTTGTCTTCAAACATCCTCAAACTTGAGTATATTTGTCTATAAACTTCAACCTCAACCTTAAGAGTACTGTATTTCTATCTTCAAAGTTCTTCAACCTCAAACTTAAAGAGTATTTGTCTATAAACCTTAACCTGAAACTTAAGAGTATTTCTGTCTTCCAAGTCTTTCAACGTATTTTCTCATCAAACTTCAACCTCAAATTTGACCATTTCTGACTTCTTTGACCTCAAACATGAGTATTTTTGTCTTCAAACATCTCAAAGCTCAGAGTATTTCTGACTTCAAACTTCCTCAACGACAAACTTAACAGTATTTTTAGCTTAAACAGTCAAAAATATCTAAAGATCCTCAAAACAAAACACATCCATGAGTTAACACTGCAAAACATATAAAAACTTAAAATAGATGCATCTTGAACATAAGCAAATGCATAATCATTTGTCTTGATTTCGCAACATTTTAAGCATAAAAATCACTAACGAGAACAGGTGGCACAATCTTTAAATGTGTCTCTCTAATCTTGTTTTAAGGATGTTTTAACTGGAAAACAAGTTGTTGCACTGTTGCAAAGTGAAAACATGCAACATTTGTTCTCCACACACACACACACACGTTTGTGTGCATTTGTGTGAAATCCGAGCCTTACTTTCGGCCCCAAAGGCAGAACAGTGCGCCATTGTCCAGCAGACAGAAAGACATGTGGGAGGGAAGAATAGAGGAATAGATTACAGCAAACGTGATGAGTGAGTCGAAAAGCTTGTAAAGGAGCGAAGCTGAGTCACCGCGCGCAGAGAGAAAGAGAGGCACACACACAGCGTTCTCATTACGAGTCTGTCTATCTGTCCTGCATCTGTCCATCTGTAAGCGCTCGATAAATACGAGGGCTGAACGAGCGCAGGATAAGAGGAGCTGCCTGCAATTTGAAGCAAAAACAAGTAACATGTTAACGTCAGCACAAGCAGACCTGCTGAGTTATGAGCGGCCTTTGAGGAATCTGACTTAAACCAACAAAGAGCCTCCAAGACAGCAGTGTGTCTGTAAATGACAGAGCTCATGCATTAGAGCATGCTGTAAATGTGCTGACTGTGAGCCAACTGCTAACATAAACCTGATTTTAATAAAAGCCAGAGGCGGTTTGTACTCATTCCGGTCTGGTATGTTAGTTTTGCAACCCTTTTTAGATTAGGAGTGGTCTTAAAGTGGCACCCGGTATCTCCCACACGAATGACGTTTTTTGATGTGCAGTGCCGGTACAAGCATGCTGTTTGTACTTCTGCAGATAAGAGCGGATTTACACACAGCAGAGTGTTATTAAGGGAATAACGAATTCCTGAGCATCAACGTCACGCTAGCCTGAAGGAGCCAAAATTAATTATAGTCTGAGTACTGTATAAGAGCTGGATGAACGCCTGATGACTGCAGTGTACTACAGTATGCAGATCTCAAGCACAGATCCAGCAGGCTGACCAAAACTCTATATGGATTTTATACATATGCTGTGAAAATACAAAGTGCTCCTTGTGGTTAAACCTAAAGTAACAGGTTTTATTCAAGCCAAACCAGATCAACCTGAGCTGCACCATCATAAGTCAATTTCACAAGCTTAAATCAGGTACAAATAGATTATTAAGGCAACAACTGCACATTTACAAATTTTACAATGTATAAAAATTTTATAAACTGACTTAAAGTCATCTTACCCACACAATCACATTCCTTTACACTAGATCTATAACATAAACGTACTAGATTTTACTTTAATGATATATAATACTTAACATGTCAATATTGACTGAATCAACATGACATCACAGTTTACAAGTATGAAATAAGTAATTTTAAGAATCTGGTTTAAATAGCTGCTTAAGGAAACAACGGTGCATGTACATAAGTTTACAGTGCATTATATATAGTTTTCAAATGCTACACAAGTTTGTAGTCTATGTAAGTAAAATATATACATAACTCTTTAGAAGTGTTTCAAAGTGTCCAGTTTTATACTATTATACCTGTACGTAAAGGTTTTATATAGGCTAATAAATGCTCAATTTTGCTTATATTATAGCAGTATATTATCTATATATTACGCTATGCACTGTAAAAATGATAGGTAAACAAAAATCTGATCCTCATATATCAAGTCAATATATATAGGGTATAGATAGATAGATAGATAGATTATACACACTATGCAGTTTTGTAGAAAATGTAAGTGAAATAAATGCATATTTGGTGGTGTCTCAAATCCCAGTTCGCTGCGTACTAAGACAGCATTATTTTTGGGCATCATCAGTGAGTTGCTGCATGCTTTCCTCCATCAGCTGTGCCGGTTTATGATGCCCCAAAACGCTGCTGTCTAAAAAGACGATTCTGCTTGTTTTGAATCACAGCCCTGTTCTGAACTCAAACGCATAAAGCGAAGCATGTCTAAGCGTGAAATAAAGCGCGTGTTCGCATCTCACCTCTCAAACAAGCGCGCTGTAGTCCGCTTCCTCTTCAATGCGTCTAAATCCAAACTAACGCGTCTCTCCGTATCTCCTCCGTGTCTCTGTGTCTGAGCTCGTGAATCTCAGGATATTTATTCCGGAGGTGATGATGCTGATGCGGGGCGGAGTGAGCGCCAGGAAAGTCCGATAAGTGTGTGAGATCAGTGAGTCAGTGACGTAATACTCAACCTAAGTACGCTATGTGGGCACGTAAAATGTACGTAAGGCAGTGCATTATTAGACAACATCAAGTGTCAGTTATTGTAATGAAAAATAATGGTAATCGCGACGTTTTACCTCACAATTCCGACTTTTTTGACGTTGAAGAGAAAAAATCAGAATGGAGAGATAGGCTATAACTCGAAATTGCGATAGAAAATTGAGAAACAGGCAAATTGTAAGATAAAAATTCGCTAAAAAAAACTACTTTTTTATAAAAAGGAAATTGCGAAATACTGCTAAATTCAGAATTGTTGAGATGTGAACTCGGAATCAGAATTCTGCGTTTATCTCTCGAAATTCTTCCCTTTTTTTTTACCAATTTAAAAAACAAACAAAAAAAACAAAACAATTATGAGATATAAACTGGCAATTCAGTTTTTTTCCCCCTCAGAATTAAACTGTGAAGGAGTCCGAACTGTGAGATAAAAAGTCGCTATAGGCTACTTTATTTTTTTATTCCGTGGTGGAAACGGGCTTCTGTAAGAAAGCACAGCAAAATATCTGACAAAAAGTGATTTAAGATTTAAGTGTTGAAGGCAAAAAGTTTTGTGACATTACTTACTGAAACATAGGCTATATGTAGTTATGATGAGAACTACGCCTGCTCTAAAAAGTAGTTAAAGTAAAAAGATTTCTTGTAAAACTTGCTTCTATAACTTATACAAATAATTTTTACAGTGTATGTGCAATTGAGCAGAACTTCATACATCAAACAAAAATAATAAAGAAAAGTAAACTTACTTAAAAGTTGTTTCTAATAATTACATGAAGCTTTATTTGCAGAAACAAGAAAATATTCCTGCTTCCTATTTTCCGCCTGTCTAATTTCACTGTATACATCTGTTAGTCCATTAGACTGTTCATAAAGACTGTGCTTTCCTCAGCAGAAAATTAAGACAACAAATTAGAAGACTAAATTACCTCGGGCGCCTGTGCTGTTAACCGCTAACCCCTGGTGTATTTAGCAGCTCATTCCACTATTATGTGGCCGTATATATTCTGGTACATGTGTGTGTGTTTTGAGAGAAAAATCATTGTGACGTCCTAACTTCAGTCATGGACCCAGACGGGTTCTATACACTATTGGTTTTGGTTTTAGTCTGGTTTTCCCCGGGTGTGGAGGTAACAAGGGCTGAGAAAGGAAAAGTTAGTTAAAAAGAGGCAATGACGGCTCCTATTGACAAAGTGACAGCGTGATTGTGGGATATTACTTTTTTACACAATAAACACTGTTAAAATGGAGTAACTTACCTTTTAGATACAATATTGCCAGCTGCTTTGTCTGTTTTTGCTCAGCCAACGAAGAAATATCCAAAAGCAGAACGGACCTCAATCAAACATATTGCTGTTGAATGAATTGGTTCAGCGAATGATTCAATGACTCACTCGATTGTTTCGTTGCTGCATGAAACCGTGTTGTTGATTGAATCGATTCTGTAAATGACTCAGTGACTCGCTCACTTGTTTTGTTCATTTTTTTTTTAATTAAACAGTACAAACATTACGACAGTACAGTTACAATTTTACACAAAGACAATAAAAAAATTTTTTCAAGACTATACTCTCAGACTTGCCAGGGTTAACAAAAAAATAAGGTAATAAAATTACATCTTAAGAAGACACAAATGATGAATACAGAGATACAGTTTTCATAGCTTTCAAATTAGCAGAAGTTTCCACATACTTATCTAAATCAACTTTGAACAAAGAAAATAGAGGTTTAGAGCCAGTAAACGTTTGTTTATGAATGTGAAATTTAGCTACAGAAAACATAAATTAATTACGTAATATTTTCCTGCATTTTCTTTTAAATAGTCAAACAATCCGAAGAAAGCATCCTTAAAACAGAAAGAAAAGTCACTTACAAAATAAGATTGGATAAACAATAAAAAGTCCGACCAAAATTTTCCAGTGTGGGTGTGTTGCCAAAACAAATGAATGAAGTCTTCTTCAGAGGAACGACAAAAACTGCAGTTCATTTCAATGTCTGACTTAAGAAAGGTTTGAGTCGGGTAACATTTGTGAGTCAGTTTAAATGTTGTTTCCTTTATTTTATTGGTAAGCAGATACTTATGAGGCAAAGTCCATACTTTCTCCCAAGGTATATTCTCCACTATATTATTCCAATATGGTATAACATAAGGAATTGTGGTTATCTCTTTCTGGAACACTGTAAAAAAAAAAAAAAAAAAAAAAGTTGTTTCAACTTAAAATAATTTGTTACCCCGCTGCCTTAAAATTTTTAGTTTAGTCAACTTGAAAATTTAATTTACTCAATGTTAATTTAAGGGACAACTGGAATATTTTAGTTGACTAAACTAAAAATTTTAAGTCAGCGGGGTAACAAATTATTTTAAGTTGAAACAACTTTTTGAAATTATTATTATTTTTTTTACAGTGAAGAGAGCTCAGATTTTATAGTTATTTCTTTGATGGTCTACAGAAAAGCACACGCTTCATTGTGTTAGTTAAAGATAGAGAGTAAGTACATGGCCATGGAAATGTGGTACCTTGTAAAAGAAAAGACACACCAGAAGGAATGGCATTGGAACTTGTTTTGTTTATGAATGCGTTCTTAAACGAATCAAGCGAATGATTCAATACCGTATTACAATACAATCACTTGTCGCCTCCTATTGGTGTAACGATGTAACCTGCAGAAAGAAGCAATGTAAAATCTTCACCACTGATACATGTGTAGCTGTTTTTGGTATGTTTAAGATTGGGTTTAACTTTTTTGCATAATGCAATGCTATTTTCATGTAGATTTATTCTTTTTATTACACACTACAAGGAGCATCACAAACAATTTGTCATTAAGCCAACAATTATAGTAGACAATGGCAAATTTATTCTAAACTAGATTAGTAAACAAGAGAAAGAGAACTTCTTATGCATACATGTAGTGCTCTTCGTGACGGTCAGTGAGTTAGTATTATGTGACTCAAGTGTGTTTATTATCTGTATAATGTTACACTAGGATTATCTCCTCGTCTCATCAAGTATCATGCACGTTAACAGGAAACTTCTGTATAAACACATGATTAAAGCAGCTGGGGCGGTTCAGGACGTCACATCTACGCCATCTTCATCATTTTACACCAGAACATCAGCAAGTGACCAGAGTGGACCGTCACCAAACTGTCCTACGCAAGTGACCCCTAGAATTTCTTAGATGTGGAAACGTGATTCTTAAGAGCATCTGATTAAGAAGATTGATTAGCTGTTTACCCCACTGCTGTTATTTACTCAGCAATTACATGTTTCCACAGGCCACATCTGAGAGTTTCTGTATCACTCAGGACAAAATAGCCGAAAGATCCTTTAGATTCACTTTCATTCATTCATAATGACGCAGGACATCAGGCTTATCAGCTTACTGTGGCTATTTAGCTCTTATAATTATATATACCCATTAAAGCTACCTTTATTTGGAAATTTAAAGAAAAAAGAGGCAGTGATCTGGTGATGGTGTCTCCTGAGAGCTCTGAGACACAGTCAAATCATTTTAATAAAAGTGTTTTGTTTTCTGTTGAAGAAATGAATGCAAATGCACTCAATCAAACAAGAATAGCTACTTGATATTTTTATCAAAGTGCACTGCTCCCAAAAGATATACGACAATTCTGTAGAAATCTGTACAGATTCAAACGTCAGTCCTTTGACAGAAATACAAATGAAGGAAATGTCAACTTTCAAGGCTGGGAGAGGTTATGTCTGTAAATCTGTCCTTTTGGAGGGTGGCACCTCAGGAAATCATCATCAACAACTCACTTTTTTTGAGGAAATGATGCCAACCGGACGCAGCAGTGATTCAAGCGGTGTGTTGTGAGAGATGGAGGAGGAAATGATAACATTTATACAATGCACAACATATCTGTAGGTAATTCTGATTTAATTATAACCAACATTAAAATATAGTAATACCATTTTAGTGACATTTTTCACTATTTGAATGCACATTTTCTCAATAAAACTAGTAAATTATCATTACAAACTTTGATGTTGGCTTGAGGAAACCTGGCCTGAAATTTTTAAATGATTTTCAAATCCTGAAATTTGATGATAGATAGATAGATCGATAGATCGATCGATAGATAGATAGATAGATAGATAGATAGATAGATAGATAGATAGATCTTATTTCTTATTTTTTATTCTATTTCTATTCTATTTTGTCTATAGCACACCTGTACATACAATTTATTATTATTATTTTATTTTATTTTTATTTTTTTGAGGTTTATTTATGGATAGATAGATAGATAGATAGATAGATAGATAGATCTTATTTCTTATTTTTTATTCTATTTCTATTCTATTTTGTCTATAGCACACCTGTACATACAATTTATTATTATTATTATTATTATTTATTTATTTTTTTTGTGGTTTATGTATGGATAGATAGATAGATAGATAGATAGATAGATAGATAGATAGATAGATAGATAGATAGACAGCTTCTCATTATAAACCTGTTCATTGAAATTTGTTCAGAAAGACTGATTTTAGAGGGATTGTGTGTGGTATAGTCTAGTACAATTCTTTATTAAGTACGTTTCATGTACAGTATAATGATCGTCAGTAGTATCGTAGTATGTGTAGTATAGTAGGCTGTTGTGAGTACGGATGTCCGCGCTTTTACAGTGTTTACGGGAAAGGAAAGTTTCAGGAAGTAGAGAAACTCAACGCTCTTCTGCTTTCAAAACACAATCATAAAACATTTATTAACTGAAGAAATCCGCGTATGTGTAAAGATCGTAGGAATAATCTGTTCTGAGGCGGAGAAAGGTGTTTTGGGGATTGTGTTTTCGTGTAAATCAGATCAAATCTGACAGGTAAAATCACTTCACATTAATGACGGTACAATGTGTCAGAGTCTACACGAGCTGCTTTATCGCATATGTACAAGATACTCCGAATAAACAGCTTTATATATTTAGGTATAAGTAATACAGCAGCTTTATGAAAGTTTGTTAAACTGATCTGATCTTACGAACAAAGATGCGCCGATTATAAACAACAAAATGTGTTTTATAACATCAAAGTCACATAATATTCAACCATGGTAAAAACAGAAAGTAGTTCATGTTCTTGTTTTTAAATCTCACACAGTTTTTTAGTTGTTTAAATGAGGACATACAGACTTATGGTACACACACACAGCCTATATATATATATATATATATATATATATAAACACATAATAATAGTCTAATACACCATTGTTTAGTTTATGCATCATTTTTATTAATGAGGACCTCCTTGGATGCCACATTTAGCTCATGTTTTGGGACAAATTCTCAGCATATACACCCGTCCTTGTACTTATGGATCTTGTGTTTTTAACATTAGTTGTATAGATGGACATTGTACTGATATTATTCTCCTCTGCAGGGTTTGTATGTGAGTGATCGCAAGGGCCCGTCATGAGCCGTCCACCCTCCATGCAGCCGCAGATGTGCGGCCCCTGGGAACTGAAGGAGAGACTGGGAACCGGAGGCTTTGGAAATGTCACTCTCTGGCAAAATAAGGTACAACATGGTTCCTTTTTTCATTAAAACAAATATACAGACAAGCATTTCACCTTTATAAATCCTCTGCAGTGAATGGGTGCCGTCAGAATGAGAGTCCAAACAGAGAGTCCAAAAGGACATCGGTCAAATAGTCCATGTGACATCAGGGGTTCAACTGTAATTTTATGAAGCTACGAGAATGCTTTTTGTGCGCAAAATTAAACAACAATAACATAATTTATTCGGCAATTCTTCTCCCTGAAAGCTAAGGGCATATGCATTTAGCAGACACTTTTATCCAAAGCGACGTACATTGCATTCAAGTTACAGTTTATACATTTTTCTCAGCTCTTGCTTTCCCTGGGAATCGAACCCATGATCTTGGCATTGCTAGCGCCATGCTCTACTATTTGAGCTACAGGCAAGCCCCTGAGTTACCGTCTTCCTCCATTTTGGAGAGTACCCCAGAATGTTTGCGCACAAAAAATACTCTCATAGTTTGTCTCGTAGTATGTCCTTGCTATGTTTCTGTGCATTGATCGTGATAATATCCTTGATAGTATCCCAGCTTTTGGTTTCACAAGATGTTAAAGGGTTAGTTCACCCCAAAATGAAAATTCTGTCATTAATTACTCACTCTCATGTCGTTTCAAACCCATAAGACCTTCGTTCATCTTTGGAACACAAATTAAGGTGTTTTTGATGAAATCTGAGAGCTCTCAAACCCTCCAACAACACAACTGCAATGTTCCCAGGTCCAGAAACGTAGTAAGGACATCGGTAAAACAGTCCATGTGACATCAGTGGCTCAACTTCAGTTTTGCGACGCTATGAAAATACTTTTTTGTGTTTTTTACAAAAAATTTACTGAACCATTCTTCTCCCCCGAGTTACGTCTTCCGCCATTTTGGAGAGTACCTAAGAACGCATTTGACGTAATCAACGTTGTTTACGTTCGGGGGAAAGCGCGCGCATGAACGTAATCTGCGTATTAAGCGTTGTTTACGCTTACGGGAAAGCGTGCGTGAAGCGTGCGAAGACGTAACTCGGGGGAGAAGAATGGTTGAGTAAATTGTTATTTTTATTTTCTTTGCACAAAAAAAGTATTCTTGTAGCGTCGCAAAACTGAAGTTGAGCCACTGATGTCACATGGACTGTTTTACCAATGTCCTTACTACGTTTCTGGGTCTGAGAACATTTCAGTTGTGTTGCTGTCTATGGAGGGTCAGATAGCTCTCTGATTTCATCAAAAATATCTTGATTTGTGTTCCGAAGATGAACGAAGGTCTTGTGGGTTTGGAACGACATGAGGGAGAGTAATTAATGACAGAATTTTAATTTTGGGGTGAACTAATTCTTCAACTGATGGACTGGAGTGGTGTGGATTATTGTGATGTTTTTATCAGCTGTTTGGACTCTCATTCTGACGGCACCCATTCACTGCAGAGCATCCATTGCTGAGCTGAGACACTGATGCCATGCTACATTTCTCCAAATCTGATGACGAAACAAACTTGTCCTGATCTTGGACTGGCCTGAGGGTGAAGACATTTTCAGCAAATTTGTTGTTTTTGGTTGAACTATGCCTTTACCATGATTTATACTAGAACATTTTCCTGGATCAACATCCTTGCAGGTGCTGGAATAATATTCATATCAGGCAGTCAGATTAGTTTTAGGGTTTTAACAATGTTCTTATCAACTTTTCATGTTCCGCTTATTTTAGGGCTGAATTATTGCATGATAAAGTTGGGAATGTTGTGAAAACAAGACTAAATTGTTGTATAGTAAGTCAGGCTGACTGGGCAAACAGAAGTAGATGACTGTAAAGCTGTTCTCTTGACATTCAGCATGCGTCAGTGTGCATTTACTGTCCGCTGTGCATTAGGATCACGAGGGACGGCAGATGCATTAAACTGATTTATTGGTTCCTGTTCAAATACGTTGTGAAACGCATATTTTCATAGTATATATGTGGCCACAGATGGTCGTTTTTAGTGTGGAGAAATGCACGCTATAACTACATTAATTTATGATAAGTGATTCACTCTTCAGGTGGATATTATAAATCTGTTAATTGAAATCTAATTTTATAAACAAACTTTTGGGATCTTCGAAAGTATGAAATATTCTTTGAAAATTGCTTCAGAAATATTTAACCTTCTGCTTTATTTCTATGTAAGTTTGCGATTTATGGGATAACATGAATAATCATGTTCAGGTTTCAACTGAAATTTGTTAATTCTTCAGTTAAACTTTTCTAAATGATTATTAGAAAATGTATTTATGCATGCATTCATGCAATAATACATATATGCATATATAAAAATTAAAGGTTGTAGTCAGTGTTATTATTATTAACTTAAAAATCATTAAAAATGTGATTACTTGAAATAAAATAAAAACAAACAAAAATGAGAAATGTTGCTTTGGCAACTAGCTGAAATAAAATGAGTTTAAAGTTAGTTAATGTTGAAGTACTAAAATAACTAACACTATACAAACTAAAATTTAATAAAAAAGGAATTAAAAACAATAAAAACACAATAAATCTAATTAAAATTAAAACAGAAAATGTAAAAAATTAAATGTAATTCAAAATATTAACAAAAACTCTAATACTATATCAATGAGGTTGTAGTATGGCACATTGTTCAACTAGGAAAATTAAAAATGGCTTTTCATGAAAAAACAGGTTATCGAATCCTGGTTTAGGACAACGATGCTTTAATAAGAATGCTATTCCTGGATCAAGAAAGGATGTTGATCCAATAGCATGTACAATGTAACTAAGTCACATATCATGTTCATTTGTTTCTCAAATTGGGTTCACAGTTCTTTTTTTGGTGGTCTGCTAGTAAATGGCCCACCCCATCCTGGATAAAGGTGTGTGAAAGTCTTAAAATAGAGGCACTTCAGATTCCCATTATTAAATTTTCCACCAGTCCACTGAGATTTTAACAATGAGAAGTTCTCAAGAAAGAGGAAATGAATATACCTGCTGTGTCCCACGTCCTGTCACGGGTGACCTCATGATCACTCACTCCCTGAAACTGGCATATATTCTCACACACACACACACGCACACATTCTTAAAGAGGTTTACTGAGCATGACGGTCATGTAGTCTTTAAGGAATGCTCAAGTACATTAAACATTAACAGCTTTAATTAGTTGCTGTTTGTTTGCTTGGTAAATCATCACTGGTACCGAGAGATGTGCTGGTACTTTACTAAATGAACACATGCACCATCTTCACCTGATGGACCATAAAACAGGTAAAAAATATCCAAGGATGGACCTGAGCCAAATCTACAGATCAGAAGATGAGGTTTTATTGTCTGTACATCCTGTCCAGCACATGTTGAGTTCAGACTCACACCCTTTTATGGTCAGTAGTATGATATCATGTCATGTTACTAATAATCAGGGTGTTGGTGAAGCGGATGTTGGTGGCCACTCACTGATGCCATTGTGGAAATACTGTGGTTTGGTGCATCTGTGGAAGCTGTGCATGTACAAACGTCTGAAACCAGCTTGAATAATCAAATAATCATAATAAATGAATAGCTGAAGCAGTGTCATTGCAGTTAAAGACACTTGATGTGATGTCATTGAGTTTACTAAATGCAGTGCATCATGTTCGCTTACTCACCTGATTGCATTGGTTTCTCTCTTTCTCCCGTTTCCGCATGAAGTCACCCCTCGTCATAATTCCTGTCATGAGAGGTCAAGTGAACTAAAGGAAGGGAAATAGGAAATGGGCAAAGTAGAATTCAAGTGCCGCCTTTTTGATTTCCTCTCTAAATTTCACTATAGTACGACGTAATTCTTTATTCGTCACAGAGACACTCATGCATTTTTCATATGTCATTTATCATTAATTTATTACTTTATGCTTGTAAATTCACATTAGTCTCCAATGATCTAACTTTATATTGCTATGCTGCTTTGTGTTCATCTGCTTCTCCCATTTCCTTTTTTTTTTTTACATTGACTATTACTCTAGACTAATACAATCAGATTCAGCAATAATTTCTAAAATATTTATGACAATATATACTGATAATTACATTCACTTTAGTGAAAGGATGTGAAATGCACATAAAAGACTGTACGTTTTAAATTCTATTTTAGTTTATTTATTAGTACTCTTATTTATTAGATTTGTATAATATCTTTTTATGCACTGAATTACTGAGGTGTGGACGTGTGAAACATAATTTAGTTTTTATGTGAAGCATAAAAATGACAAATAAAGGAAATCTGAATCAGACTAGATGCTTTCAATTGATTTCCTCTTCTACTGTCACCAAATGAACTGCAGTGGTCAAACTATTTAAAATATAGTGAATTAAGCTACAAACTCGATTATAATGCACTGTGTTTTCATCTAACATGTATTTTGAGGTGCTGCTTGCCATATTAATAGATTGTTTTTTTTCTAGTTAGCAGTAAAGTTAACTCACCTGAATATGTTTCGTAGATTTGTGTGGAATCTTATCTTTGGAATGAAAATATGGATGTTTTATTTGTAAACATTATACTTTTTGTTTATTTCAGTTAATGTCATGAAACCTGCAACCTAAACCAGTAGTAGTACTGACAGTGTCGTGTACACATGGGTGAAGGCACGAAAAGCAGAGGAATAGACTAAACGAATCAAATTGAGTGAGTCATTTACACTGGAACCGCTCTGATTGATTCAAACTCGTGACTTTGATCGTTCAGTTCAAGCGAGTCACTGGAAAAACAGATCAAAAGAGCCATTTATTTTCGAATTTAGACATCGCTTGTAAAGATTTTATAAAGCACATATAGTGATGGGTGAAACGTAGCTTTTCGAAACTCTGAATCAGTTGAACTATTGCGTTGCAAAATGATTCACTGTTTCGAAGCGCTTCAATCGGACCGCGTTTCAAGAATCATTTGATTCAGATTGGGACTTCTCAGTGCGTATCACAAATCATTTAATTTCGCAAATAATTGCGCAAATTGTGCGGGTTCGCAAATTATTTGATTTAGATAGGAACTTCACGTATCACAAATCATTTGATTCAGATTGGGACTTCAGAGAGGCTTCGTGAATCTTTTGATTCAGATCGGGACTTTGAATTCGGCTCGTGACGATACATTGAGGTCTTAAGACAAAAAACGATCAGTCTGTGCAAGAAACTGAACAGTATTTATATCATTTTCACCTCTGAATTGACTGCAATTATATGACTGACAGACTGCAACGGTTTGAGTTAAAAATCTTCGAAGGTGGGACATCATTGTTGTGATTTTCAAGGGTGTAGAATTTGGTAGAGACGCTATGCATGTCCCTACCAGTATCCAGCAACTAATAAACTGTCCCTAGCAATAATTTTGATCAAACAATTAAATGTCTGTTGTCTGCCATTATGTCCGCACCAATGCTAAAATCAAACCTTAAGCCCTTGGATCATTTTCACCATTTTTGTGGCTACATCAGAATACCGTGGTATTACCATCTGATACCATCAATGTTCTATGGTACTGTTATTTTGAACTATGAATTTGCTTTTTGTCTGTGATGTTCCTTAACATGTGTTGGTATATCTGTGTGTGTGTGTGTGTGTGTGCAGGAAAGTGCCATTCAGATCGCTGTCAAACAGTGCCGGCAAGAGCTCAGCGCCAAGAATAAGGGCAGATGGAGTTTAGAGATTCAGATCATGAAGAGGTGAGTATATCCTGTCCAGAATCAATTTCCTGTTTTCTGCCAGCTGTAGGTCACTACAGTTCTCACACACACACACACACACACACACACACACAGATCCGAAGAGGCATTTACATGGAAGTCCGATCAGCGTCAGAGAGGCTGGAACATGTGTAATAAAAACAAACTATTACTGTTTTTGGTGCAAAAACTCTCCAAACTCTGTCAGTAGACTTCCAGGTGATGAAACTATGAAAATAGAGTATGTTATGGCCCATTAACAGTAATTCTGGTAATAACTACATCTGTTTTTTTTTTTTGCTGAATCATGTTGGTTTTCACGTCACAGCTGATGCCTCTTTAAAGAGAAAGCACTATTTTCTTGGTATTTTTCCATTTTTCACCCACTGAATCTCTTCTGTTTACCATGTTTTAATGTGTAGTCCATTAAGCGACCACGCTATGCCTTCCGTTGTTATTCAGCTATTTATATATGTTTTTATGGACAAAAGCTCTGAACAAAACAAAGAGGGATGAATTTATGACACCACAGTAGTAAAAAGTGACCCAGTCTTGCGGCCGCAGCATCGGTTTGCGCCATCAAAACACCTTCAGGCTCATCTTAAATTAGGAGCGAGGGCATCAATGGTTTTCTCTGGAGGTTTTCCTTATTGGTTATTGGTTTAGGGGTGAGTTTGTTGTGGTTGCATTCATGTCCAGTGGTTTATTGGAAACTGCTTATTGTATTAAGGCGTATTTGGGTGTGAACACATGTAAACTATTATGAAGAAATATTGTCAAATTTTTGAAGGCTCTCCACAACATATCAGTGACAATAGGAGACAGTTGTTTCTTTCTACCACCCATGCCAGATATTTTTGAGTTTAAAGTGTTAGTTCAGCCAGAAATGATAATTAAATCATCCTTTACTCACCCTGGGGCCAGGTACATAAACTTACCCTCTACTTTAAGACTGTCTCTTAAGAACTAGTCTGACTAACCAGCAGTTAGCCAAGGGATAATGAGTCTTTTTTCAGATTCAAATTAGACCAATGTTTTTTTTGGTACAACCAAAAGAAAGAAATAGCGGCAAATTCCAGAAGATCTGGCCGAGGTGAGGCTGCTCTCGGCAGGTTTGTGAGCACTGAACGCCCCCCGAGCTCACGTCTCTGAAAACATTGACGCAAACGTTATCTTTATTAACAAACTGCATATTTGAAGTCTAAACAACTACATTCTCGTGTAAGAATTACAGAACCTCAGACACTTTGATCTTCTGAGATGGACAATACACACAAAGTGTATTCAAATACAGACATCTGTTTCCACATCTCACTGAGAGGAAATGCGGGAAAACGTCTCTCTCACCTATGCATTAGTTCCTTCTCATCCCCTTCCTTCCCCTCACCCATCCTTCCCTTCTTTCAGCTCACTCAGAATGGTCAATAGAATATTATATAATGCTCTACATCAATGCAAGTGATATTCACAGTCATGTTTGGTATCATTTGTATTGTCTCTGTGCATCTGGTACAATGGTCTCATTCTTACAAGTAAACTAAAAGGTAATACAGCTCTTAAGAGTTTGGAGATATTTTGCTCACTGTAGAGGGTGCGTCATTCCATGCTAATTACCATCTGTCCCAAAAGCTGTTAGTTCGGCTTGATCAATACAGAGTCAAATTGTTAGTTCCTATCTCCATTTCGGGGGATGTTTTGTCTTGGGCTGAATACTAAAGGAAACTTGCAAGAAGATCAGGGCGATTCTGCAGCCAGAATGAGCCCATAGTATGAAGGGTGTCCACATACTTCATACTATGTATTTTTCTAAAAGTCAGGTATGCATCTTGTTCTAAGGCCCTGTTTACACTAGTGCGTTTTCGTTTTAAAACGGCGTTTTAGAATGAAAACGATCCCCATTTACACTGGCGTTTCCGCTGCATTGCAGAAACCGTTTCTGTGTTTACACTACACAACCGAAAACGCATGCCACGTGACCATTCATGCAGGTACAACCATAGATATGTATAGGTAGATTCCCTGTTATTTATAAGGCGGACGCGTCTGTGCGCTTGGAGCGGTCAAATGGTGAATCTACCCATACATATCTATGGGTACAATAATGAGCATGATGTCAAGGATACGCAGAGCGAATGTGGGCAGCCACGCCATCGTTTTCAAAAGTCTCCGTTTTGGTCCGTTTACACTGAAACACAACCCCGGAGTTTTCAAACTAAAACAGGGTCTGCAGCGTTTTCAGAAGTCTCCGTTTTGGTCCGTTTACACTGAAACACAACCCCGGAGTTTTCAAACTAAAACAGGGTCTGCAGCGTTTTCAGAAGTCTCCGTTTTCAACCTCGAAAACGCCAGAGTAGTGTAAACGTACCGTAGTAAAAGTTATGCGTTTTAAAACAAAAAACGCACTAGTGTAAACGGGGCCTTAAGGCCCGTTCACACCAAGGACGATAACTATAAAGATAACGATATTAGCGTCCACACCAGTGAACGATATCATCTGTTTATTCTAAGTGCATGTGCGTCTGCCGCTTTAAATTCTCGAGCTCCTTATAGCAGGATGGATTCTGATTGGATGTCAATGTTTGTATCGTTCATCAGCTGGAAAAAATTGTTCTGAAAGTGATTCCAACGATATCGTTTCTCTGTGCCTTTATCGTTATAGCTGTGGTGTGGACTCTGCTATTCTTTAATATTGAGAACGATTTTTAGAACTATATCTTTATCGTTATCTTTATAGTTATCGTCCTTGGTGTGAACGGGCCTTTAGTTTCATCTTTGAGAATTTGATGGCTTGTATTGATTTGATATCTTTGAATTGGCTATGTAATTGGCATAAAACATATTTACCTGACTGATAATAAATTGTTACATTTGATTTTATTCTGTTTTACTCTGTAATTATTGACTCTAGTAGATTACGTTGTATCCTTGTTACCGCATTTTCTAAAAATTCGGACTAAAATCCAGTTGAGATGGAGCATAGGGCGTATCTTTAGAGATCCGGCTAACACTTGGTATTAGTTCAGGTGTACTTAGATTGTAAGGGCTTATAGTGAATTTCCATTTAGGTCAACTGGATGTTGTTCGAGCAACCTAAATAGGGTGAGCCTAACCTATGTTTATTGTTATATTACTCTAGCTAAGTGTACATGGAAAACCATGGCATGACCAACCCAAAGCTACTATCAGGGAAAGTAATGTTGGTCGGCTTATATCTATAGTAGTGGTCATGACTCTGACTAGAGATAATGTTGCTTTATTCAAGTGTGTTTAGATCTATGGGGGCTAAATAAAAGTACTTTTAGAATGAGCAAGCATAGGAGCGGCCGTCTAAAGCATTAGCCAATTACCTCTGTCTAATAATCAAGACCAATGAGAATGTGATCGTAAGATACGCTAACGGCCGAAGCGATATCTTTGAGCGACTTGAGCACCCAAATGAACGAGTACAATAATATTAAAGAATAAACAGAATAATCAGATGTTTAGATAAATTATCCTATAAATGATCAATAATAATTGGCATTCTAGCTCAAATGCGAGGTCATAATAAAATGGAGTCAGATTAGAATTTAACTTAAATTTAATAATTTTGCGCGCCGAAAAGACCGAACACGCAGGAAACCTTCATCCACCATTGGATACCTTCCTTGGGCCAAGTGTGTGGACCTTATACTCGCCTAAAATCTACATTCCGTGACACAAAAACAGTATTATTTATAAAATTATAGTGGATTTGGGCATCAGCCATGACACTCGCTGTGAGAAATACTGCAAGCGGAGTGATACAAAAGTGCTGGGTGGTTTGACCAAAAATCTGAATCAGGTTTGTTTTTTTGTTTTTTTAGGATTCTGCCGGTTTCACTGTTTATCATGGTTTTCCCTTGACTGTGCCTTTATATGAATCAGAATGCATGAAATAGTTCCAGAACCGCTGCATTTTGATCACAATACGAACAAACATGTTGCATGTAGCATGAGCAGTTTTTATCTAAATTAAAGTGTATAATTTAAAAATCTGAAGCAAAAGCAGAATGGTCTGACCTTAGCTTTGTGAAACTATACTGCATGAAACATGCCTGCACAAAACCGAAACAGCAGACGGGCTGAATGAGAATTCAAACCGGTTCAGCATTTGAACAGGTATATCGCCCAGCACTAGTGAAACAGCTGGAGTTCTCTTATCACTAGAATATCGCATGACTGGAAGAGGCTTTTAGCCAGTCAGGAATGCGTTTCCCGAAAGCATCATTAGCCAGCTATGGTCGCAGGATCTGTCATTACCAGCATAGTTCAATGACTCAGTGTATAGTTCAAACGAACATTCGCAAACAGCATCGCAATCTTATGTAGTTGGAACTACTGCTCTCGATCTGTGGTTAGAAGCGTAGTTACTTGTTAGTAAGACATATGGACTTAAATAAATCATGCTCTTGGGCACAATAAGCAAGCAAACCTGCAGTATTATCTATATCTTCCATTCTATTTAAATATATACACATTTTAATCTATATATTTTAGCACATCCTCAGTAAGAATGACATAAGAGGGAACCTGCAATGAATCAAACATCAGATAAAGCAAAATGATAGGAAGCAAAAAATAGTAGTTAGTTGAATCAGTTAATTAGCAGAATTTATTGTGCGTGCGTGCGTGCGTGTGTGTGTGCGTGTGTGTATAATTATTTATTTTCAGTTTAATTATATTTAAAGTTCAAGGAAATCCACTGTTAAAAATCCACTGCTCTTTTTATTTTATTTATTTATTTATTTATATTTAATTCAGTAAATGCATGTTTCCCAAGTCAGTGAGTAATTTGGTAGATAATCATGTCCTCAATACTGACCAAAATAATTTTGATTATGATTTTTTACATGATCCAGCAGTCTTGCCATATTTAATGCATTTTTTATATTAATAATTATATAATATTTAATATTTTTATATCAATCTTTGGCATCTTCCAGTGGAAAATAAAGCACCATAGTACAGTAAGTGTAAATTTTGTGGTACTTTGATATATTCTATGTCACTGAATGGTTACCACATTCACACATATGCATGCACTGGTATTTATATTTAAAGATTATCATAGCATTACCACGGTACATGTCCTCAGTAATATTACTGTGTTAATTTTTATAGTTTTAGATTTTGGAAGAAATCTCATCCAGGACAATCTGGGTTTCATCTATACTAAATTTAATCGATGCATTGTGAATGAGTTAAATGGTGCACACGAACCATTCCTAGAGCTGTATTTGAATAAGTTCACTGAGTGTCAGAGTGTGAGTGTTTCCGTGATGTTTTGGTGTGGTTGGTTGGATGGATTGTGCTAGTTAACCAGGCTGCAGTGGTTATGTGACGAGCGCGAGGGGTTCGGGGACATGTTGGTTTTCTCAGCTTTATAGCAGGCTGTCCCCAGACTTGGTCTGAACCACAAACCTGGACTCAAACACATCTAGTAGAGTTCAGTGTATAAAGCCAAACCACAACGATCACAAACACACACACACAGATGTTGTTGGGGAGCACACCCAGGCCAACTGAGTTTCTCTATTTCACACATTCAGTGATCATCAACCCTTAATAATGATGATATCAGAGTTCGGTCTCAGAAATGACCTTCGGTTGGAGCTGCTCACCCTTTTTTGTGGAGGGAAAGGAATCCCATCATGTTTTCCAGGGTGTTTGACTGTATTGGCAACAGCTCGGAAATAAACTGACGTCAAACCGGCATGCAATCTGATTAAAGTCACCCGTCATGATAAATGAGCAGTGATTCTCAGAGCCTGTTCGACTCTGACGTGTCCACCGTAACCCTGTGAGCGCTCATGTAATGATAACATAACATTTGTGATGAATCTTTGCTGTCTGTGTCATAACTTTCCAGTAAGGATCTTTCTCAGAAGGTTCAGAGCACTGATTGGTGTAATGTTTGGTCATCCTGAACACTGAACCACTCTAGATACACTGCAAAAAATGACTTCTTAGTGCATTTTTATTGACTAGTTAAAATATCTATAAATCTTTCAAACAAAAAGCAACACTAGATAAGATATTGTAACATGCATCTTTAATATGAGGGTATTTATTACTTACTGCAATGGAAAAAAATCACTTATTTTTAGTTTAAACAAGGGGTGAAAAATGCAGATGCCAAGACAAAATACCCTCTTATTGAAGATACAATTTGATGCAGTGCTACTTTTCAAGTAAACTTATCTTGTTTTAAGGAATGTTAGATATTTTTACTGGAAAACAAGATGAAAATACTCATAAAGAAATGATGTTTTGCAGTGTAACCTTTTGAAAATGGAGTTAGCTACTCTACAGGTTTACAATACACAAACAACAACTTATATTGAAGCTGTATGAAGCTGATAATTAGGGCCTACTTTCATTTGTGTGCACTCAACAACAAAACATTGTGTTTTTGTTAGTGCTGTCAAACGATTAATCGCAATTAATCACATCCAAAATAAGTTTTTGTTTACATAATAGATGTGTGTTTACTGTGTACATTTATTATGTATATATAAATACACATACATGCATTTATATATTTAAGAAATATAGGTTATGTTTATATTTTAAATATATATATATAGCCTATATAATATAAATTATATGAATATAAATATATACATGTAAATATTTTTGAAATATATATACATAATATGTGTGTGTACTGTGTATATTTATTATGTAAACAAAAACTATTATTTTGGATGTGATTAATTGCAATTAATCATTTGACAGCACTAATTTTTGTAAAATAATGAAAGCAAACAGGGTGTGCTTTCTGCCATCTAGGTCTCTGTGAACTTGGGAAAAAAAGAAATGAAACTCAGTGTTTGCCTCACAGACATGAAAAATGTATCTACAGAAAGTGAAATGTCTACTTTTAAATGAACCAATTCAAATGGAAAACAAATACTTTCAGATTATGTAATCTGTATAAACGTGCACGTCCACTGTGGAGATGACGAGTCAGTGTTGTCGACTTCGTCACTGCAGCAGAAAATACAGAAAACACTAGTTTATCACTAGTTTATTTAGTCTTCTTGCTGTTTTTCCCCTGAAGCTTTCATATTCAGTAATTCTGACGGTGCGAGCTTTATGCGTGCGCTTGAGCGCTGAAAGGCTATAGGCAATTAAAGGCTCATTATTATGAATTATATGGTTTATTAATATAAATGTGCGATTTGTCGACTAATCACTTCAAATGAACGACTATTAGTTGATCAAAAAAATCTTTAGTCAAGGGCAGCCCTACTGATAATACAGCAATATTGGGACATTCTACAACGACTAAAATGATCAGAATTCACAAACAGAATCAGAATTTTGCCTTAATGCTACAATTTGTGTTTGCATGTAAGAAATTGCCTTTAAAATCACAATGTAATGGAAGTAGTGACAGATAAGTTGTTCCTGTAATGTACATGTGAGTAAACCTATTTTTGGAAAAAGAAAATAATGGCTGGTGGATTTAGCTCTGTCCATCGATTGTTGATTGTATAGAGGCGGATCTGAATTGCTTGCAGTCGAGTGTAAGAAAGGGCCGGAGTTTAAGCTGACAAAATGAGAGATGTTTGTTGTTTCAGTGGAAGATTGAGATTTCTGTTGAAAAATTACATGCTCAAAAAACATATGCACAAATGAAACGTTCACAATAAGATCAATAAGATGCATTTAGAAAACCAATAGGATGAATTTCCATTTAAAGCCTACTTTAAAATTCATTATCACTTTATTTTTGGGTTCAGAATAGGCATCAAATTTGGACACCAGGCACCCGTGACATGATTGATTTGTGATGCACTAATCCCAATTTTGCATACTATACAGTTTGTGAATTGAATTTCAATTATTGAATTGACGCAACTGGTGAACTTCTTTTTTTTTTTTTTGAACAGTAAGAGTTAATAGCTGTTGAAGATCTCAAGCACAGTAAGAGATTTGTTTCTCCAAAGCATTGGCTGAGTGTGACATTTTCACAGTTTGGATGCTGAATCTTTTTCAAGATAAAGAAAGGTGAAAAAGATGCAATATAACACCTCTTATGCAAGTCACCCGTCTTTACTCAAGACCTAATATTTGTTATTACAGCATCTATGTCCGAAGGTTTGCCTGTGAAGGTTAAAATGAGCTGTTTATGTTCTCAGATGATAGTTTTAGGTGTTGGCGCTGCAGTTATCCTGTTATGGTGCCTGGAATCCATCTGGTTTTACTCCTCTTTGTCCTGAGCGTGTGTTTTATAGGAGGTTCGTGCAGGGCAGCGCCGGCCAGCCGTCTTGAATATTACAAACACATTTTTAATAATGACATTATGTAACCCAGATTATGAGAGAGTTGCATGCACGTTGAGTTGTCTGTTGTTTGCACGTTATGATGAAATGTCTCTCTTCTCGCAGGTTAAATCACATGAATGTGGTGGCGGCAAGAGACGTTCCAGAAGAGCTCCAGAAACTGGCCACAAATGACCTGCCATTGCTGGCCATGGAGTACTGCCAGGGAGGAGACCTACGCAAGGTGTGGCACTTACAGAAATGATTTTGAACATGCACTATGGTGATAGCATGGGTTTCTGGACATGTAGCGTAGTAATACCATATTAATATTCTAATAATTTAGTTGTAAAGCTGCACGATAAATCAAAGTGAAGCATGGCACTGTGTTTATTTACACACAAGCTGCTCATTATCCGCAGGTGTCTCACTACAACTTGGTTTAGTAAATTTTGCTTCAAACAAAATCCTTGTCTGCCTCTGCATTTAGCAACACAAGCACCAACCATCTTCCCAAATTTGTCATAAGAAGTGCTTCTGAACAAGAGATGCTTTGAGGGTTCCCAGTGGTTTACCATCAAAATAAAAGTTTGATTGGTTTAACGTTTGAATAGGAAGAAATTAAGACAGCCATAAATTAGTATTGTAATTTTGCAGTTGTCATGTAAAATAAAATTATTAATATTATATTATTTTTAGTGCTGTCAAATGATTAATCGTGATTAATTGCATACAAAATAACAGTTTTTGTTTACATAAAATATGTGTGTAGTGTGTATATTTATTATGTATATCTAAATACACACACATACATGTATATATTTAAGAAAAATGTTACGTTTATATAAAAAATAAATAAATAAAAAATAATATATATATAAAATACATACACATGCATGAATATATTTAAGAAAAATATGTTACGTTTATATATAAAAAAAATCATATATGATATAATTTATATGAATATAAATATATACAAGTAAATATTTTCAAAATATATGCTGTATGTGTGTGTCTTTATATATACTTAATAAATATACACACTACACACACATATATTATGTAAACAAAAACTTTTGGATGCGATTAATCGTTTGACAGCACTAATTTAACATTTTAGTAAAATATAACAATGATATTTCTTGTTTAGTTTTTATTTAATAATTGTTATATTTTTATGTAATAATAATAATAATGCTTTTTATTATTATTTTACAGCCTTATTGATATAAACAGTTCTGCTCAAAAGTTTACATACCCCTTGCAGAATCTTGAAAATGTTGATAATTTTAACAAAAAAAATGGCATGATATTTTTTATTTAGTACATGGATACACAGTATTATCAGAACGTCATTGTGGTCATTCATGAAGTGAACTTTTGGCTAAATGGTGATTAGATTCACTGTTTTGGATTGAATAAAAATCACAAACATGACACTTGTAAATTAAGGTTTTTAGATACAGATTTATTCCTTAATGTGTAAGATTTCTTTTCAAATGGATTATAAAAACTTAAATACAAGAAGCTCTGAAAGATTTTTTGAATGTTAGACTATCTATAAATGTTAAATCTACAAAAAAAGTTAAGGTTAAAACAGCATCTGTCTAAAGCAGTGATTGATTTTATTATAGTTATTTTCAAAGCTTTAAACATGCTCTCATTATAAAAATAACTTCAATAATGTTTATTAAGTTCTAACTAAGATTTTGCTCAAAACTAACCAAAATTTTAAATAATTTGTTTAAAATCTCTGACTTGGTCTTGTATCCAAGGATGCTATTACAAATAAAAAAAAACAGTCATGGATCATTCAGGTAACGACAGAGTATTAGGACAGTGCTAAATAAAAAAATAACATGCAGTTTTGATGATCCTATTTTTGGGATTTTCCACATTTTTGCAATTTCCGCAAGGGGTATGAGCAAAACCGCAAACAAACAAGTACAGCAAACCTGGATTTTTTTGCACTTGCGATCAGAAAAAATCACTTAAATCGTGCAGCTCCATTCAGTTGCATGTTTTTATCCAAATAATCTCTGTTTTCAGTATCTGAACCTGCTTGAGAACTGCTGTGGCATGAGAGAAACTGCTGTACTGACACTGATTCAAGATATATGTGAGTCTGCATACACCACCCAATGGAAATCCACTGTTATTCCCATCAGTCGCAACACAAATAACACATCCAGCTGTTTAACTCAGGTTTTCCAGCACAGTTTTGAGTCATCCAACCAGACTAGTTGACCTTCATCACATGAGCAGGTGAACACATGTGAGCTGAATGCATCTGTTTACATTTCTGCTGAAGCTGAGTTTGTGTTGGATCTGGTCTTGTGAATGTCAGAATATAAACAGAGTCAAATATTTGACCCAGATTTGTAGCTGAAAGTGCCAGAGAGGATGAATCAGACCAATCAGATGTCTACACACAAACTCACAGTACCCAAGAGAAGCAGTCTGACGTTATACACTGTAAGACGTTTTTAGCAAGAAAAGGAGAAACAAAACACATCGGAAATGGTGTGGGAGCTCTACTCAAAATTATAGACTTAAAATAGATATTTAATCCAGAAATGGCGATTCTGTCATCATTTATTCACTGTCATGTCATCGCAAACCTGTATGACTTGATTTTCTATGGAGATTTAACCATGATTCATTTAACCATCAACTTTGCTTCGGACACTTTTCCTCGAACCCCTCAGTAGAAACTGAGTCAATGCCAAATGAGTCAATAGTTGTCATACAGTAAGAGTATAGAGGTATAAATGAATTTGGAGCAGCTCATATCATTTGATGAGTTCATATTGAGACTTTTGATTGCAGATGTTGATGTTTTGGCAAAAAGTTGAGATTGCGTAAAAAAAAAACAAAAAACACTAGTGCTGTCAAACGATTAATCGCATCCAAAATAAAAGTTTTTCTTTACATAATATATGTGTGTGTACTGTGTATATTTATTAAGTACGGTATATATAAATATATATGAAGAGTTTATTTGCAAAAACAGATAAAAAAAAGTCATGTTTTTTATGATGTTATCATGTTTTTGTTTTATTGTGTTAGTTAGCTGTTTTTTAGTTATATTTTAAATATCTGTTATCTGTTATCTGCTTCATATATAAATATAAAAAATAATATATATAAAATACATACACATGCATGAATATATTTAAGAAAAATATGTTATGTTTATATATGAAATATATTTTTATATAATATAAATTATATGAATATAAATATACATGTAAATATTTTCAAAATATATACTGTATGTGTGTGTATTTATATATACATAATAAATATGCACGGTACACACACATATATTATGTAAATAAAAACTTTTATTTTGGATGTGACTAATCACGATTAATCGTTTGTCAGCACTAAAAAAAGTAAGACATGTAAAATACTAAGTATAGTTCAAATCTATTAACATATTTACTGACATCGCTCGAGACTTACTGATATAAAAATCATAATTAAACTTTATTTGGAGTACTACTTGTGCACAACGCACATTTCTTAATATTAAGCCTAAAATGTGTTTTAATGTCACTATTAGTGAGGATTGCATGATCTTTGAATAATATCAGTCTTTAAATGCAAGTGTACACTTGCAATAGTTCCACTTTAGCACAATCAAATATACTTCAGTATATCTTTAGTTGGACCTCAGCACTATATCTGCACAATTAAAGTGCATTAAGTACAAAATTAGTTGTTCCAGTATAGCACACTAAAAGTATACAATTGCAGGGTATTTTATTAAGCACATAAATATGTAAATGTATTTGTAGTATACTTAGCATGAAATAAATGTATTTCGAATACATTTTAGCATATTTATTTTTCACTAGGATGTTGAGACTTTTTTCCCCCGAAACTCTAGAAGAGATGTGAGATTTTTTTTTTTTTTAGTGCTGTCAAACGATTAATCGTGATTTATCGCATCCAAAATAAAAGTTTTTGTTTACATGATATATGTATGTGTACTGTGTACATTTATTATGTATATATAAAAACACACACATGCATGTATATATTTAAGAAAAATATGTTACGTTTATATATTGAATATATTTAGATATGATATAATTTATAATAATATAAATATATGCATGTAAATATTTTCAAAATATATGCTGTATGTGTGTGTCTTTATACATGCATAATAAATATACACAATACACACATATATTATGTAAACAAAAACTTTTATTTTGGATGCGATTAATCGCGATTAATCGTTTGACAGCACTAGTTTTTTTTGTTTGTTTTTTAGGAGAACAAGCTCTGAGAAACAGGAAAATAGGCTGCGTTTACACTGGCACAAAAAAAAATCAGATTTTTTGCTCACATCTGACACAGATCAGAATTTGTTGCACATGTGTAAACACAAAAACCTGCGCAAGATCCGATTTTTTCACATCCGATCTGAGCCACTTCCAAATGTGGATTTTAATCGGATACACATCCGATATCTGGCCATCCGACCTACATCTAAACACACATATCCGATTCTCCTCAGAACTCCCAATGCGAGGGCGACACGTTTGCTCATAAAGATTTTTAATGGCGTTTTAATGCCGGCGTGCTGTATGCGCTCGCATTTTATTTTTATAAGTAAGAAATTGCACATTCAGGAGCTGGTTTTAAACCCCTGCCCCGTGAATTTTGAAAATACAACAGCTAAAAGCTACATTATATTTCTCAGCAATAAGGTGATAACTTAGCAGTTTTTGTAATTAAACCGACAAGCTTGTTCGCAATGCAAAACCGTTGTCCATGCTGGCAAATTATAATGGCCATTCGACGTGAATTATTTAAATAATTTTTAATTTCACGACCATTAAAACCCGAGGGTCTACCATGTGCATAGTAAAGTGATCACTGCAGACAATCCTTTAATGGAAATTAATGTAAACACAGATATAGGACACCAGTCGTGTCTAAAGTGAATGTAAACAGACGGGCCAAAAAATCGGATATGGTCAAAAGATCGGATTTGTGCATTAAGACTTGCAGTGTAAACGCAGCCTTAGTTGCCATATATTCTCATTTTCAGCATTCAGACATTATGCTGCACATCTCATTTTGTGCTCCACGAAAGATTAAGAAAATCATACTGGTTTGAGTCTGAGAAAATAATGAGAGTGAACCGAACTCTTTCACAAACCATGTGACATTTAAAACGACCTTTGATGTTTAGTCACTGTAGTGTTATTGTAGTAACATAAGTGCCGTTCATTATCCAATATGAGTGGATTCGCTTTGTTTACATTCAGTCCAGAACGATCGAGCTCAATCTGGATCTTAAGAAAAGTCGTACATGCCGTTGTATACAACATGTCACCGCACCGTACACAACTCTATGTTAACGTCACTCTGTGGTCCGCCAGAGATTTTCCTGGTAAATCACAATCATGTGAAAACCTGGATTTAGTCACCGGCCTCATCCTCTTCAGTTTCCGCTCTGCAGTCAAAACATTGCGGTTCTGAATGATTTCTGTGAATTGTCTGTCAGTTGAAGTGTAAGTCATGGTTCCAGTAATATGGACTGCTTTTGCTATGTGACCTTATTATTATAGTTTATAGTTTATTGGAAAGCCTTTAGAGAAATAATCTGAATTTACATGGAATTTCACTTTGGCAGTCAGTAAGAGTGCTGGCTTTGATTTAGTGATGGAATAGTCCACCCAAAATGCCATTTTTGTCATCATTTATTCACCTTTATGTTGATCCAAATCTGTACGGTGTTATTTCTTCTGCAGAACACAAAAGTCATGGGAAAAAACAAAAATCATTTTCCACAAAAGAAATAAAGTTTGACTATATGATGACAGAATGTTCATTTTTGGGTGAACTATAAAAAATTTTTTTTTTTATATAATTTGAAGTGAAGTGTGTGTAATTTTCTCAATGTTAAAATGCTTTGACATATCTGAATTTAATATGCAGTCTCACTATAAATAAATCACTATTTGTAGCTAGTTGGTTTAACCAATGGCGTACATTGGGGTGAAACTATCAGTTTGTCTTTTGTTTTTGCACAAAAATAAGACTCTTCCTCACCTTTTGGCAACAGTTTGAAGAAATCTTGCTGAGTAAGGTAGTTAAAATTAGTTAAACTGTTGACATTTTATATCAGGAGGACAGACATTTGAAGGAAACACACACTACATTCTGGACCTGCACGAGTTGCATTTGTGTCCAAAATTGTATTCATTATCTGATTAAAATGTAAATATACTGTAACTAGTACATAAGCATTTGAGAAGGCCATATTTGAGTTGTTAATGAAAAATCTCTCTCTCTCTAGCCTCAGCACTGACGTACCTCCACGGGATGAGGATTATTCACAGAGACCTCAAACCAGAAAACATCGTCCTTCAACAGGGAGAAAAACGGGTGAGTGCAGAGAGAAGTGGAAAAAACAGTGTGATTCACTAAACAGTAATGTTTAATAAAAAATAGTCCTTTATTTTGCAGTAAATGTTTTCAGATGGCACTGTTTTTATACTTTCATTGCTAAATTAAAGATGCATTTCTGCATCTTTTCCTGTAGTTGGTTCATAAGATCATAGATCTGGGTTACGCTAAAGAGCTGGACCAGAGCAGCCTGTGCACATCGTTTGTTGGGACGCTGCAGTATTTGGTGGGTACAACATTGCATCTGTGCAAAATGCAAGACTTCTCGTTGTTCCGCCTCTCATCTGTACTGATATAAAGTCATTTCTTTCTCGCTCCTGCTGTCTGTGTGTCTTTCTCAGGCCCCTGAGCTGTTAGAACAGCAGAAGTACACGGTGGCGGTGGATTACTGGAGTTTTGGGACGCTGGTGTTTGAATGCATCACAGGATTCAGGCCTTTTCTACCAACCTGGCAACCCGTGCAATGGTATTTATGCCCTCAGCTGTCTGTGGCAGAATTTTACACTGCAAGGCCTGATACGCTGATGTTTCTCTATTAGATCGGTGGTTCTCAACATTTTTGGGCTCCCCATTGTCCACAAAATTCACACCATGTAGGCTAATAATAGTTTTCATTTATGTATCTGCTGTAATTAATATTTTACATTATTTTTTTTAAAAAAAATTCAATTGTTATGTTTTTTATTATTATTACTATTTTTTTTATATTTGGAAATTGTAGTTTGTATACATTAAATTTCAGTTTTCCAAAAGTTTTATAAGCTGAATGTTCTTCATGCTTCCCACTCTTTTAAACCAAGGATATAAAATATAAAATATTCCCATTTTATTAATTTCCATGACTTTTCCAGGTCTAATAATCACACTTTTAAAATCAGGCTTCCTCATATATCCCAGTTTTCCAAGACTGTGGGAATACTGGTTCTTCAAAGCAAATAAAATACTTGTTGAGGGGATTAATTAAGAGAAATATCTTTATTTTTAGGCTTGAGAACCACTGTTCTAGAGGATCTGGCTCTCTATCCTGCTCTTAAATAAATAAAACAAACTGATAAGGAAGGTTAATTGTACCTGAGCCAGTCTGACATGCAGATATGTGGAAATTATACTATTTCTAAAATAATTAATAATAATTGTATTAAATATATGTGACCCTGGAGCACAAAAGCAGTCATAAGTAGCACAGGTATATTTGTAGCAATAGCCAACAATACATTGTGTGGGTCAAAATTATCCATTTTTCTTTTATGCCAAAAATCATTAGGATATTAAGTAAAGATCATGTTCCATGAAGATATTTTGTAAATTTCCTACTGTAAATATATCAAAACTTAATTTTTGATTAGTAATATGCATTGCTAAGAACTTCATTTGAACAACGTTAAAGGTGATTTTCTCAATATTTAGATTTTTTTGCACCCTCAGATTCCAGATTTTCAAATAGTTGTATCTCAGCCAAATATTGTCCTATCCTAACAAACCAGCTTTCAGATGATGTATAAATCTCAATTTAAAAAAAAAAAGACCCTTATGACTGGTTTTGTGGTCCAGGGTCACATACATACATATATAAATACATATACATATTTGCATATATATACAGCATACATATACAACTATTTTTCTTTCTTTTGAGCTAATGTACCAGTGGTGGCATGTGTGTACATGCTTCAGTGCCAGTGTAAAATCAGTGTAAATCAGCCTTAGTGTGATCGGTTACATTCAGTATCTATATGAATCCATCAGCAAGATTTGAAACAAAAGCACAGCTTTTCATAAGTCATGACCTGACAGCTTGAGCCAGACTTGAACCTCCATGAAACACTATTGTTCTAATACTTTGTTTGAGTAAAGATAATATTTCTGCTTCAACAGTTTGTTATTGCAGAGATTTCTGTACTGTGATTGGCCACGCTCCAGTATTCTCACCACATGGACTGTTTTTAAAACATAACCTCTGAGAATGTCGAACAATCACGACTGACGCCAGCGCTAAAGGGTGTGCTGCAAAATAAATCCAGGTTCGCTTGAACTTTCATCCCTCTCTTTCTTCTCAGGCACAGCAAGCTATTGCAGAAACAAGTGGATGATATTGTGGTTTATGAGGATCTGGCAGGAGAAGTTCGATTCTCCAAACACCTCCCGAACCCTCACAACCTCAACAAGTGAGTCCCGCGGCCACATCAACAAGTGCATCTGCTATTAAGAAAGTGAAATATAACAGAGATTTTTACTGGATTTTTAAAATTTACATTCAGTTCTGTTAAATGACAATCTGTAATGTGAAGCTGAATATACATACAATGGTAAAATTATGTAGAACGGGACTTTAGTATGATTTTATCCATCAGTATTTGATTGGATCATGAAAGCGGGCTGTCATATTATTGGTTAATTTGATTTTTCCTCTCCCACTTGGTTACAGCAACAGAAAATGAATGTCTTAATAAGTAAACAGAAGCAAGTCACATTTATTTATATAGTGCTTTATACAATACAGATTGCGTTAAAGCAGCTGCTCGTAATAAACACAATGTTGCAAAGTTATTCAGTTTCAGAAATGAGTCATTTTCATATTTTGTAATATTAAACTTTTTATAATTACAACATCAATTTAAACTATAAAGCAGGTTTACAGTAAATAATCTAGTGTTAAGTTAAATTGCTTAAGTTGAATTTTACTGAATATTAAGTATCATTGATGTAGTTATAGTTTTTGTTAATACTTTGTTAGATTTTATTTTTATATATTCACTTTAATTTTAGTCAAAGTTTAATGATTTTGTTTTTGTAATTTTATTAGTTGTTTTTAGTTTAATGTCTATATAGTTGATTAATTTTTATTTATTAGTTTTAGTTATTTTAGTACTTGAAGTTAAACTAAACAAAAATGAGAAATATTGCTTTGGCAACTAGCTGAAATAAAATAAGGTTAGGGTTTTATATTTAATTGTTTTTATAAAATCACCTTTAAAGTTGTCCAAATGAAGTTCTTAGCAATGCATATTACTAATCAAAAATGAAGTTTTGATATATTTACGGTAGGAAATTTACAAAATATCTTCATGGAACATGATCTTTACTTAATATCCTAATGATTTTTGGCATAAAAAAATCTTTAATTTTGACCCATACAATGTATTGTTGGCTATTGCTACAAATATACCTGTGCTACTTATGACTGCTTTTGTGCTCCAGGGTCACAAATGATAAGATTTTATTTAAAGATTACCAAGACAAACAATTTTTTAACTTGCACAGATTAATTGTTGACCTTAAGACTAGTAATGTGTGCTAACAAAATAAATATTAAAAATTTTGATTTCATGCAGACTTTAACAAATTCAGCCCATGTAGTTAATCTAACTATAACTGTGTTTCAGACTGTTAGCTGGTGAGCTGGAGAGCTGGCTGCAAATGATGCTGCGATGGTCACCTAAAGAGCGAGGCAAAGATTTAAAAAAGCGGAGCCAAGACAGTCAGGACGGGGTCAAAGACTCAGAAGAGGACAGTAAAGAAAGCAGTTCAGAGGGGAGCAAAGACTCTCCGAAAGCCTCCTGTTTCTGCTTCGATGAATTAAGCCGCATTCTGAATCTAAAGGTAGCTGAATCTCTCGTCAATGTAGCGATCACAGTGTCACATGAAAACATGTCTAATGCTATCGTCTCTGTCTCCTCAGCTGGTCCATGTGCTCAACATGACCTCTGCTGAAATATTCACCTACTCAGTTCAGCCACAGGAGGATGTGGCGTCTCTGCAGGAGCGAATCGCGCAGGACGCTCGCATTCCTCCGGCCAATCAGGAGCTGCTGCTGGAGGCGGGGCTTGCGCTTGAGCCGCAAAACAGCGTCATGCAGTGTGCAATCGACTATAGCGTACGTTTGGTGGAACTAGGGCTGTCAAATTGGCTGAAAAACTCAATTCGAATTTTGCATTTAAATATTATCTATATTCGAATTTAAAAGGCATAATTTCAGTTAGGGGGAAAAAAGCTTTTGGTTTCTCTCATGAGGCCACAAGAAGGCGCACTGAGCAAAATATTACTAATGCACGTTTATTAAAGCAATAAAATAACATGACTATCTGTTAAAAAGTGCATAGTGTTTATAAACCAAATATAATTAATTAAGTTGCTTAAACAATTATAAACAAAACAGCATCATGTATGCATAGTTTAATACAAAGCGACGAAAGCCAATCACACGGAGTACTTTCTTCATTTTCAAAAACATGAGATGCATTGGGATGGAAAACAAAAAACGCCATAAAGTCTGGAGACATGTTTTTTTTAAAAGTTGCATTAATTTTACATGCTCTCTAAACATGCTGTTTTCTTGTGTGAGATGCGAGTGCAACGGTGATAGATGTCTCTCTAGAAAAATATGCGTTCTGTGTGAATGGCTTGGATTCAGTTTTGACATAAAACAAGAGCTTTTCTGCACTGATGTTCTTTTTTTACGCAATATTCTGAATGAACAACGCAGCAGCGCTGCATCTAGTGGGTTCACCTGGATAGACTTAACTAAAACATTAAAAAGCAATGACACCTATATCATCATCGCATTTCTCATGTCACTGATAAGGCTGCCTGACGCACACCTAAAATTCAAATGCAACATTTTTTGCATTCGAATGTAGATTTTTATTTTAAATTCGATGAATATTCGAAATTTGAATTTTTATTTGACAGCCCTAGGTGGAACAGCAGCTTTCTTAAATTGAAGCTGATTTAATTGACCCAGTTTATTTAGTGTTGATATCATCCTGATTGTTTTGTGTTGTTTAGATGATGGACACTCGGCGGGCAGAAGAGCCGCTGGTTTTCCTGTTTGACCGTTCGTGCTACAGCTACGAGCCTCAGTTTACACCGCGTGTCCTTCCTGAGAACATCCGATTCGTCCGTGAGTTACCGTCTAAACTCAGAATTCAGAGAGAAAAAGTCAGAATTGCGAGATGTAAACTCAGAACTGTGAGAAAGTAAGTCAGAGTTTATATCTTACAATTCCAACTTTTTTTCTCAGAATTGCAAGTTTATTTCTCACAATTCTAAAAAAAAAAGTCAGAATTGTGAAATATAAACTCTTTCTATTATTTATATATATATATATATATATATATATAAAAAATATGTATGTGTGTGTATATATATATATATATATATATATATATATGTATATGTATATATATATATGTTAATATATGTATGTATGTATAGTTTTTTTTTATTTTATTTTTACATTTTTTTTAATGGAAACATTTTTCTGACAGAATAGAAAAATATATATTTTATAAATATAACTATAATTTAACATGACAGAATAAAAAATATACATTCTATATATATATATATATATATATATATATATCAATGTAATATAACACAAAAAATATATATATTATGTGGCAGAAACAGGCTTCCATTGAAAAAATAAAATAAAAATAAAATAATATAAATATGAAATAATAAAATATAAAAAATGTACACAATAAAATATAAAAATACAGAATAAAAAAAAATATATTAAAGACTCAAAACTTTTTCAGATATTTTATCTGCCATGTTTTAGTCCAGATTAAAATGTAAAAATATTTATGTGCACACGCATTTTTGAACATTAATATTAAGGAGTTAAATATTTGGCATTGTTTCATCAACATAATAGTGAATACAAAAATCTGAACGGATGTTTGAAACATAAACATGGTCCGACTTCCTCTCTTTTCCGTGACATACGTGTCTGAAACAGAAAGTAGCACAGCATGTTTTGTTTAAAGGGAAGCTGCATTTTTTCTGCTTTTGTCCAAGAGTGAATTTGCATTTTCATGCAGCTGGTCTCCTACGCTCGTTCCCATCATACTACTCATCCATGCTGGGTTTGTTTACATGAACAGTGCACATGCTCATCCACAACCGACTGGTGGAAAACAAGCATTCTAAACAATCTGAACAACACCTAATAGATTATCAAAAATCATTCAAGGCATTTTAAAGTGCCTGCAATAACAATACTGTTTGATTGCTGCAGTGAATAAGAAGGGTGCCTAAACTGATCTGTGTTTTGTGACGCAGAGAACGAGCCCAAGCGCTTGCTGGCCTACAGCTCCCAGAGACGCACGTGGGGTCAAGCGTGGCACACCATCCGCGCTCTGAAGGAGGACTGGCAGAGACTGCAGCAAGGCCAGAAAGTCGCCATGTAAGCCGAGAAGTGCTCTGTATGAGCTAACGCTGATGTGACAGGCTGTAAGTGACTCGTTCTCTCTCTCTCTCTTCCAGCATGAGTCTCCTCAGACACAACGGCACGCTGTCGAAGCAGAAGAACGAGATGGTGTCCATGCACCAGAGGTTAAAAGCCACGCTGGAGTTCTTCAGCACCAGTCTGCACATCGACATCGACAAATACCAGGAGCAGAGAGCCACGGGCATCGGTACCACACACCATCAGAATCAAATACTAGTGCATACTGTGCAGGGTATACTGTAAATGCTTATTGTTGCTTAAAAATAGTATGTCAAAGAATATTATAAAAGTTTTACATGACCTCATGACATTGCATGTTTAATTCAGTGAGGAGCATCCAATTATCATCTTGGAAATTAAAATGTTTTTTTTTAGTAATTGAATCTAATTTTACATAAAAAATATATTAACTTCTAATTAAATAATTAGTAAGGAAGATAGTCAAAATTAATTTTAATTAATTTATACCTGTTTATTTTATTATTGTTTTTAAAATCCCTTTATATCCTTTCCGATTAATTAATTAATTAATTATTTTTAAATAAGCACTTGATAGCCTTTCCAAATAATATTTTCTTTTATTATTAGTATTATAAAAAAATAAACACTTGACATTCTTTCCAAATAATAATAATTATTATTATTATTAAAAAATAAGCACTTGATATCCTTTCCAAATAATTTATTATTATTATTATTATTATTTTAAAATAAGCCTTTCCAAATAATTAATTTATTATTATTATTATTTTAAAATAAGCCTTTCCAAATAATTAATTTTATTTATTATTCGTATTATTTAAAAAAAAAGCACTTGACAATCTTTCCAAATAATTAATTATTATTATTATTATTTAAAAAAAGCATGTGAAATCCTTTCCAAATAGTTAATATTTATTATAAATATAATTTTTTTTTAAATTAGCACTTGACATTATCTTCAAATAATTTATTATTATTATTAGTTTAAAAAAAGCATGTGATAGCCTTTCCAAATAATTAAATTATTCATTTTACTTATCTATTTTTTATTATTACTATTATTATTATTATTATTATTATTATTATTAAAAAAAACACTTAACATCCTTTCCAATTAATTAATTAATTTACTATTATTATTATTATTATTATTATTATTATTATAAAATAAGCACTTGACATCCTGCCCTGTTAATTTGTCACACTGGGAATGGAGGGTCAGTGCATTGCATTGTGGGATATAGCAGTAGTAGGTCATCTGGTTTTTCCAGATTCCATGTGAAAAATATCTGCATACTTATTTTGCATACGCAGTATACATACTGCATGTTGAAGAAACAGTATGATAGGTATGAAATTCCACACATAACCAAACACAAGTGCTCAATTCTGTTTTAAGCGCACTGCTTTCAGAACAAGTGTTGATTTGCTCATGCTGTGGCTGTTCACATGTTTTCCAGCCTCTGAAAAATTATTGAGTGTCTGGAGAGAAATGGAGCAAACCGCCCTGGACTGTGGACAGGTAAGAAGAGTGTGTGTGTGATTTCATATTGTCAGCCATCCCAGGGATCATAGCTAATGTTTGTGCTGTTGTAACCGTGTGTTTTAGTGTTGTAATGTGTGTGTGTGTGTGTGTGTGTGTGTCAGACAGAAGACGTGAATAAGCTGGAGGAGGAGATGATGACTCTTCAGACTGATATCGTGGACCTGCAGAGACAGCCATGGAGGAGTGGAGAGGCTTTAGAGACGCTGTAAATCAACACACACACACACACACACACACACACACACACACACACACACACTCACACTCATACTAGTCTCATATAGTCATACCAATGACTGGTGTGAGGTGGGCAATATATATATTAGTTCAAATGATGAGTCATAAACGATAATATTTATTAATAATGTTAAATTATTTATATTTCATACATTTGCAGGACTGTTTAAAATAAAAATCTGAAATATTAATTTATTTCACATTCATATTCAATAAAAAGACTTATGGCCTATGGAGTATGATACAGTAATATAGTTTTATATCATATTTTACAGATCATGCTTTTATGGCTCATATAATGTGATATAGTGAGAATATGGAGGGAAAAAACAGCTCAGGTTTATTCAGAGACCCAAAATTAGCATGCAATTTGGTGCAAATTTATATGGACTAAAAGTCAGATGAAATTCTGATCGTAATGTAAATCAATGAGATCATTATAACAGTACAGCAGATACTGACATAAAATGATATAAATATCAATCATTCAATATGATTTTTCTAAAAAATGATTTATGAATAATAAAGTGAACCTAAGTTGCTTTAGTCCACTAGGTGTTAATCTTAAAATATAACTAACAATATCAAATATGTTTACTTTATAATAATCAGTAAATATTTCACAGCAAAAAGACGCGTGAAGCACGAGCTGAAGATGGACGTTTGGACACTTATACTAAAATAGCTTGAACTTGATAAAAAAAAAGGCTAAAGTATATTAATCAGATGACAGAACGCATGGAGTAGACTGAGTGTGACAGCTTTTTCAACAAAGTTTTGAACATATTTATCATTTAGAGGCCTATCAAATATGTGACCCTGGAGCACAAAAGCAGTCTTAAGTCGCTGGGGTATATTTGTAGCAATAGCCAAAAATACATTGTATGGGTCAAAATTATCCATTTTTCTTTTATGCCAAAAATCATTAGGATATTAAGTAAAGATCATGTTCCATGAAGATATTTTGTAAATTTCCTACCGTGAATATATCAAAATTTAATTTTTGATCAATAATATGCATTGCTAAGAACTTCATTTGAACAACTTTAAAGGTGATTTTTTCAATATTTTGGTTTTTTTTGCACCCTCAGATTCCAGATTTTCAAATATTGTCCTATCCTAACAAACCATACATCAATGGAAAGCTTATTTATTCAGCTTTCAGATGACTGAATGAAAATTGACCCTTATGACTGGTTTTGTGGTCCAGGGTCACATATGGTACAGTAGGATTTATCTCCTGAATATCTGTAAAAGATTCAGTGTCATGAACCTCACAAACAAAGTGTCACTGTACCTTCCTTTGACTGAATTACCTGCATGTGCTCTCACTCACCTGTGTTGTGTTTTGCAGCGAGGTGAGGGCCATGGAGCTCTTCCGTAAACTGAGAGAGAAACCCAGAGGTAAGACACACGTTCTCATCTTCCTCGGGACGAGCCGATCCGTCACGTGATCTGAAAATCTCCTTGTGTCTCCAGAGCAGCGCAGTATGGGCGACTGTCAAGAAGTGATCAAACTGGTGGTTCAAGCCGTGCAGTTTTACGAGAGGAAGTTACGGGACTTTTACACACACCTGAGGTCGGCTTCTGTGTGATTTTTCATCAGATTTCATTACAAACATCTCAACATCCGGGTGTGATATGAGCTCTGCTTCAAACCTTGCTGTCTATATAGGAAGCTTCCTTCTTTTTTTTCAACTTTGTTTTTTTATTACTTTTCTTCCAAAACTCCCATGAACACTACAGAATATCAAATTAGATAACATTACAGAGTATACTTTCCCACCCCTCCATTTATCAAAGAGAAAATAACATTTAAAATAATAATACATTATAAAATAAAGTAATACATACAAATACAAAAATGGAATAGAAATAAAGATAATCTAAAGTAGATTCTCTATTCTCTAAAGATTATCGGACTTTCCTTGAAAGGGATTTTGGCAGGCTCTTCACCCCACAGAAGAGAGGGGCGGGGTCAGTAGAGCTCATTTGCATTTAAAGCAACGTGCAACAAAAGAGGTTGATGTCTGCAGAGCTGATTTTGACAGGGTAAAAAGGTGTTTTTTACACTACCATTGAGAAATTTTAACCAAAGTATGTTATAGACTTTTCATTAAGACCCTAAAGAATCATATCAACTTGTGGAAAATGGGCATCCGATGACTCCTTTAAGAGTAATGTTTCTTTATTCTTCATTTTATGAATAACTTTTCACTAGACCTTTTTAAAGCAACTTTAACTTGATTGAAAATATTTAAAGGATGCATACTAATATTTGCACAATTATTATTAGCTTTAATTAACTTATTCTATTTAATTAAAATTGAGCTGAATAATGACACTGTTGTCTTATGTAGAGCTGCTTTACAGCTGAAATGGATGAATTTTGCAACATTAACAGTGCTAAGAAATAAATATGACTTACCTTAACTCCCCCCCCCCCCCAAATAAAACACATAGTTCCTATAGTTTTTAATAAGGTACTGAGAACTGTGAAATGTTGCTGGTATATCGTGACAACACTAATAAGTAGGCAGCTGAGGTTTGAAACAGATCTGGTTGTTTTTCATAACTATTAATTTTGTATTGAAATTTGCACTGAATTATACAGTTGCACTGTATTCATTTGCATTGAAAATAAACTAATTAGTATGGAATTTGTACCTTTAACTTGATCATTTCAACATGTTTTTGTGTTTTCTTTGTATTTCCTTTGCTATATCCTGCATACAGTCAAAGAATGACCTGTTAAATGATCATAATAATTCATTTAAATGTCTAAAATGAAGTTAAATTCTAATGTGCATGTGTGTGTGTGTGTGTGTGTGTGTGTGTGTGTGTGTGTGTGTGCAGTAAGACGATGGTGTGCCGTCAGAGAGTCCTGGAGCTGCTGCCGCGTGTGGAGGGGATGGTGAGTGCGATGGCCCACAGCGAGAAACAACTGCTGCACCTGCAGGAGAAGAGACAGAAGGAGCTGTGGAACCTGCTCAAAGTGGCCTGTGTATGCATACTAGTCATACTCCTCCTACAGTATGCATGTGTGCACATGCACAATGCCGTGTGCTTGACTTGAGTGTGTGTGTTTCAGAGTAAGGTTCGTAGTCCAGTGAGCGGCAGTCCAGATGGAGGACGAACTCCACCGGCCCCTGCACACCCGCTGATGTCCCACAGACTGTCTGATGTACCGCAAACGTGGGTCCAGTTTCAGTGCATGAGTCACTTTGCATTCATTTGCATGTTTCCATCATGAGTGTCTCTCTCTCTCTCGTGTGTGTTCAGAGACGAGTCTCAGCTTGTGATTGAGGAGAGCAAGATGTTTGAGGGCCGCCTGCAGAGTTTAGTGCAAGACACCATTCAGGAAACAGAGACCAGCATGCAGGTAATTCATTTGAGAAATAGAACTATTTGACTCGTTTTGTAGAGTTGTTACTGAATTTCAAATTCAGCAAAAATGAAATTTGCTAAAAAATGTGCTCACTCTCTGGCCATCCAAGATTAGGATGAGTTTGTTTCTTCATCAGATTTGGAGAAATGTAGCATTGCATTGCAGTGTCTCAGCAATGGATGCTCTGCAGTGAATGGGTGCCGTCAGAATGAGAGTCCAAACAGCTGATAAAAACATCACAATAATCCACACCACTCCAGTCCATCAGTTAACATCTTATGAACCCAAAAGCTGTGTGTTTGTAAGAAACAAATCCATCCTTAAGACATTTTTAACTTTAAACCGTATTTTTCGGCTACAACACGAGTCCATAATCCATAATAATGTTTCCTTCAGTGAAAAAGTCGTCTGGTCAGGAGAGAAATCTGCACAGATCAAGCACCGTTTACACTCCAAAACTGTTCTAAACAAATGTGTGTGGATTTTGATGTGAGAGACAAGGAGATGGACTTTTTCACTAGAGGAAGTGTTGTTATGGATTATAGACTCAATTAAAAATGCCTTGATGGATTTGTTTCTTACAAAAACACAGCTTTTCACTTCTCAAGACATTAATTGATGGACTGGAATCATGTGGTGTGCTTGTGGATTACTGTGATGTTTTTATCAGCTGTTTGGACTCTCATTCTGACGGCACCCATTCACTGCAGAGCATCCATTGCTGAGACACTGATGCAGTGCTACATTTCTTAAAATTTGTTCTGATGAAGAAACAAATTCATCTACACTTGGATGGCCTGAGGGTGAGCACATAGAGCAAATATTAATTTTTGAGTGAATTATAGGCCACAGGAAACACATCCATAAAACCCACAGATCAGAGATTATATTCATCACTGCCATTTATCTCTTTCTCTTTCAGATACTGAGAGAGTGGAAGTGGTTGAACGGAGGGCAGGATTTGGCTTGATCCTGAGGATCCACAGGTTACCAGTGAGCATTTGTCAGAGAATCAGACTGTTATCTCAAAAGCGAACAAACATAATGCTATACTGCCTCCAACTGGAGGAAACGCGATACTGCAGGTACAATTCATTCCTGTGAAATCACACTTCTCATTTCTGAATGCATTTCTTACTTTTAAGAGGTTATAAACCCTTAAATATAGTTTTTTTTTAAATCATTTATGTTAATCGAGGATTCTTGCATCAGAATACTTGACAATTTTCAGCCTTTCTGATGCTTTCTATGCAAACGCCTCTTCACATTTTGTGCACATGTAATTGTGTAATATAAATCTTGTTGGCTCCATGACAAATAGCTTGTGCTGTACCTCATTTGTAAGTCGCTTTGGATAAAAACATCTGCTTATTGAATGAATGAAAATATAAATCCATCCTAGCTCCTCCTAGTATCTCACTGTAACTAGACAGACCAAGTGTCTGATCATCCAGTCGGTGTCAGTGTATAAATGTGGACATTTCTTATTGTTTTCATCCTTTATGATGCTATGAAGATTTCATGACAAAAAGTAAACCTGTCTAGATCATACACATGAGCATGTGAACTCATGAAATATGTGAAGTACAGTTTCAGTTATGGAAATTATTATTTGCTGAGAAAAAATAGCATCTTTGGTACATAGGTTTTTTTTACACAAAAAAAATGTAATAAAATGTTGTATCCAAATATTTTGTGTGTTCATGTTTCCTAGTGCAATTTCATTAAATGTAAACATTTTTAGTACTTCTGAAATATATCTGAAGTTATGAAAATTATTTTTATATGCTGAGAAAAAATATAACTTGTTTGACGTACAGTAGCGTATCGGTGATAGTTTTTAAGAATATTTTGAACTATTTTTTTATTTTTATATTTTGTTTTTATGTTCATTTTAGTTACAGTTTTAGTATATTTTTTATTCTTTTTTTCAGTTAGTTATTTTAGTACTTTATTTCATGTTTTTTCTATGGTTTTAGTTGACTATAATAGCACTGGTGTAGAGGGGGTTTTTTATACACAAGAAATAAAAATTGTGTAAAAGTTGTATACAAGTATTTTATTTTATTTTTGTTTTCTAATGTAATTCCATTTTATTTTAAACATTACATTTTTAATACATGAACAGTGTTTGCTTTCTAACAAGGATAAAAACCAAAGGAAACTAGGTTTTATTCAGTCAACGTTTCTCTTTATTGAGTTCCACAACATCAGTTTCTTCTTCTTGTCGTCCGCTTTTAACATAAATCACTTTTTTATGGGGATTAAGACAAAAAACTCATGGACCGTCCTCTACAAACTCCAGCCCACAAACACAGACAACAAACCTGTGATAAAATATTCCGCATTGGCAATGAACGTGAGCAAACGTGAGGGGATTGACATTCAGAGAGGCGTTTCTGATTTAACATTAAACCCATGAACTAAAAGCACAACATACACATCAGATCCTGTGTGACTGTTCAGAAACAAAAAAACTCAATATCTAGCCCAAAAAAGAGAAATGATATGGTGCCACACGTGTAACATTAAAAGCGCTATGATATGTTGACCAAGAGGAAACTGTTGTCAAATAGTGAGCTGGTGATGGAGGATTGGTGTGGCCAGGAATCATGTGACTGCTGATCCTGTTTCTCATTGGTTCTACGGGGCTTTAAGGCCAGATTAGTTTAGGAGGAATTACGGGGGGAAAAGGGCGACGTGTGTTTCTGCAGGGGCTGAAGTCGTGCCGTTAGCTCCCTGTGTTTCTTTACTTCCCATCAGTGCGTCTCTGCTCTGTGCGTCCTTACACCTCCAGCTCGAAGCCCATGCCCACCTTATGTCCTCCGGCGTTGAAGTTCTTAGCGTCGATCAGAGCGGACAGAGTGAGTTTCACACCTGCGGAAGATACAGCATTTATTATGCTTCACTAGTACTTCTTATGTTGGCTTGACAAAACATACTGAAATCCTTCTTCTTCTTCTGTATCTCCTCCTAGAGTGTTCAAGCTACAGCCGCCAGACTCGACTCGGACCTTCAGACTGATCGGTTTTCATGAACCAGACGATCAAAACCGTGAAAAATCCCACAAGCTTTCATTGAGGGAGTCAAAACCTTTGTATCACATACAGAGTAAGAATAACATGGCTAAAAGATACTAGCAGCATGCTAACATGCTATCAATGTGTTAAATGTTACTTAAAACAAGCTAAAACAGGTTAACATGTTAAAACTAGCAAGATGCTAAAACAGGTTAACAACATGTTAAAACATGCTAGCAACGTGTTAAATATTGCTAACAACATGCTAAAACATACTAAGCAACATGATAACATGCTATCAAAGTGTTAAATATTACTTAAAACATGCTAGCAACATGCTAAAACAGGTTAACATGTTAAAACACACTAGCAACATGCTAAAACAAGTTAACATGTTAAAACATGCTAGCAACGTGTTAAATATTGCTAACAACATGCTAAAACATACTAAGCAGCATGATAACATGCTATCAAAGTGTTAAATATTACTTAAAACATGCTAGCAACATGCTAAAACATACAAACAGGTTAATATGTTAAAACAACAATGGCAACATGCTTAAAACAAGTTAACATGTTAAAACATGCTAGCAACGCTTTGATGTTAAATACGCTTAACAATATGCTGAAACATACTAAGCAAGATGATAACATGCTATCAAAAATAATATGTACTTAAAACAGGCAGTAAGAAGATGAAACAAGTTACTACATGTTAAAACAACTAGCAACATGTTAAAACAAGTTAACATTAAAACATGCTAGCAACATGTTAAATATTGCTAACAACATGCTAAAACATACTAAGCAACTTAAGCTATCAATGTGTTAAATACCTGCTTGTACAACATCAAAACACTAAGCAACATGATAACATGCTATCAAAGTGTTACTTAAAACATGCTAGCAACATGCTAAAACAGGTTAACATATTAAAACACACTAGCAACATGCTAAAACAAGTTACCATGTTAAAACACACTAGCAACATGCTAAAACAAGTTAACATTAAAACATGCTAGCAACATGTTAAATATTGCTAACAACATGCTAAAACATACTAAGCAACTTAAGCTATCAATGTGTTAAATACTGCTAACAACATGCTAAAACACTAAGCAACATGATAACATGCTATCAAAGTGTTACTTAAAACATGCTAGCAACATGCTAAAACAGGTTAACATATTAAAACACACTAGCAACATGCTAAAACAAGTTAACATGTTAAAACATGCTAGCAACGTGTTAAATACTGCTAACAACATGCTAAAACATACTAAGCAACATGATAACATGCTAACAGTGTTAAATATTACTTAAAACATGCTAGCAACATGCTAAAACAGGTTAACATGTTAAAACACACTAGCAACATGCTAAAACAGGTTAGTAATATGTTAAAACATGTTACATTGTGTTACAACGTTAAAACATGCTAGCAACACTTCAAATATTGCTAGCAACATGCTAAAACGTTAAAAAGTTGAGAAATGTTAAAAACATGCTAAATCATGCTAACATGTTAAAACATGTTAAATCATGCTAGCATCATGTTAAAACATGTTAACAACGTGAAAAATCACGCTAGCAACATGCTAAATGTTGTTAACAACTTGCTTGAACATTTTAGCAATGTGGTAGAACATGATAATAAATTTTTTTGGCTTTGAATAAAATCTTCAAACCTCAAGCTTTTTAAGCCAACAAACCTAACTCATAATTGACTGATTATTGAAGGAGTTTGTTCACCTGGTCGGAGGCTCTGTGTGTATCCTACTCCAACCAGACTAGCGTTGTTGACTTTGGCCTGAAGAGAGAGACAGTGTTATCATCAACAGTCGGTGACATTGTGACATAGCTGTTATAGGATATTTGTGACCCTGGAGCACAAAAGCAGTCATAAGCAGCACAGGTATATTTGTAGCAATAGCCAACAATACATTGTATGGGTCAAAATTATAGATTTTCTTTTAAGCCAAAAATCATTAGGATATTAAGTAAAGATCATGTTACATGAAGATATTTTGTAAATTTCCTACCGTAAATATATCAAAACTTCATTTTTGATTAGTAATATGCATTGCTAAGAACTTCATTTGAACAATTTTAAAGGCGATTTCTCAATATTTTGATTTTTTTGCACCCTCAGATTCCAGATTTTCAAATAGTTGTATCTCAGCCAAATATTGCCCGATCCTAACAAACCATACATCAATGGAAAGTTTATTATTCAGCTTTCAGCTGATGTATAAATATGACTGGTTTTGTAGTCCAGGGTCACATGTGGTTTGTACTCACAGAGATGGAGGAGTCTTTATCTAGCTGGTATTTAGCAGCGATGCCAAAGCGTGTGTTGTTACTGCCTGCGGTCCAGGCCAGATTGACCGCCGTCTCCAGCTGATCGTTCACCTTCTGATAGATGGAGCCGCCGAACTCTGTGCCATCATTGCTGCAACAAACAACACCACTGACTTCAAAAAGATGAAATATTGTCTGTTAATCATGTCTCATTAGCACTATGAGCCAGGATTATTATCGTTAACTAAAACCATGAAAAAAAATTGTTGCAACTTGAAATGAAAATGTTAATGTTGATACATGAGCGGTATTTTTAATGTGTTTCCTCACACGTTGGTGTGTAGCTGGAAGTCTCCTGCCTTGTAGCCCAAAGCGAAGTTGTTCTGGGCCAGTTTGGACTTGGCCGTGTCGAAGGCCATCTGATACCCGGCCAGCCAGCCCTCATAACCCAGAACGGCTGCGGCGTGAATCGTCGGTCCGGCCAGATCGAAATCTATATCACAGCCCACATTCATGTAATCACGCTTGTAGCCCGTCTTCAGCTTACCGCTCCTCTTCCTGAAGATAGCAGAGAGAGGATGACAGTGCAGTTACTGAACTGACAACAGAAAATGACAGAATTTTATAATAATTTTATATTGATTTTCATATAATAAACACACACACACACACTTTTTATTTTATTTTACTTAAATCTTTAATTTTATTAAGATTATTATTGATTTAAATTTTATTAATATATCATTTTTTTATTGTAAAAAAAATTAAATTATTTTTCAGTAATTAAAAACAATATCATTCATATTTGTTAATTTAATATTCAATACAGCAAAACATGGTGACAATTCACAATTGTCGCATTTCAAAATCCAAGATCAATAAAATATAACTTTTATTAAAAAAAAAGTTACTTATTTTTTATTAAGACATTTATTTTTTTATTTTAAGATTTGTATTGTTTTATTTTTATTAATGTATTTTATTCTTTTTTATATATATATATATATATATATATATATATATATATATATATGTTTATGCAATGATAATAATGATATATTTCATGATATAATATCTAATATAGATATAATATACAGCTGTGTAGAGCAGAGTTATTTTAATATTAATTTAACACTATTATAGTTTTATAGCTTATATTTTTTATATATTTTTTTGTTTTAATTTTAGTTACTAATTTTTAATTTTAAGAATTTTATTGTGTGATTTGTCATTTTTATTAGTTTTTTAATATGTCTATATAGTTTTTATTAATTTTTAATTTTAGTTACTTTATTTAGTACATCAAGTTAAGTCAATTAAATTAAGAAATGTTGCCTTGGCAACTAGCTGAAATAAAATAAGTAATATTGAATAAAATATTTTTATGTTTTATTTATTTCATACTTTAATAACCCTAGATGCATCACACCTGGATTGGGATCTGTCTTATAAAGACTGATTTTGAACAATGCATTTAACTTTAAGCAGCTTATACACTCAAGATACACTTTTGTCACTATAACAAATTCCTCGTATGTGTAAACATACTTGGCCAATAAAGCTCATTCTGATTCTGATTCTGAGATCTATATGATCAAATGCAAATACATCAGTATTTGACCTAATTCTACAAACTGCAGGATCAAGACTCTCTTAAACATTCCCAGATTATATAAATATGTGTGAATGTCTATGTTTCCAGCGAGCATTATGACTCCCATGAGGCTCTGGGAAGGAAAACGAAGGCCTTTTTCTTCTAGAACTCTTTTCTGTCGTTTAACCTTTGACCTGAACCCACCGTCCATCTGTCAAAAGGTCAGTATTGATTCTCTTGTGTCAGTATCACATTACAGAAATCCATATACAGAAATGTTCATGTTTGTGACACATTTAGCAGGAATGTGGCTCTGTAAAGTCACTCACCATATCCTTTGCTGAAGATATCTTTGGCAGATTTGCCGAGGTCAGCGTACGCAGGAGGGACAGCCATGTTTGCTGGACAAAAAAAGAGACAAGGAGACACTTTAGAGGCACAGAGTTGCTTGAAGCTAATCGGTCGTGTGACATTGTGCACGTAAAGTTGCGCAACATGTTTACAACAGTCTACAAATACCAGCAGCACACGCCTCCTAACAGTCCAGTGTCCTACAGACGGCTGGAAGAACAGCTGACAGCTAAAGGCAGCATGCTACAGGAGCTGCGCAGCGTTTGCTCTGATCATCTGCAGCGCTGCAGCCAGAAGCATCACACATGCTAACAGCTCATTATTACACACGCTCACAACTATCAGCTACAGCAGAGTCACACACACACACAGGGCTCTTCAAAGGAAAGTTCGGGGTTCAGGACTAGTTCTACAGTATATTGTTCATTACCACAGACAATAATGTCAGAATGACCAAAAATCTGATTTATAGTGATGCATAAGGACTGAAGTGCATGGTGCTCGTGTACCGGAGGGTTCAAAGCCAAACTGCACAGCTTGTGTTATGTTCATTTGTTTGTGTTTTATTTGAGCTGAAAAGTTACATAATTATCCTGAAATTATCCTGAGGTTTGAATGTTTTGTTATGGATTACAGATGTAATTCTTGTGAGGATGTGGTTCTGGGGTCCATGTGTAACGTGAAAATTACCATGTTTACCATGATTAATCTGTCTGTCTGTCTATCTATCTATCTATCTATCTATCTGTCTATGTATCTCTGTCTGTCTGTCTATCTATCTATCTATCTTTCTGTCTATCGATCTGTCTGTCTGTCTGTCTATCTATCTATCTGTCTATCTTTCTGTCTGACTATGTATCTGTCTATCTATCTGTCTGTCTGTGTATCTCTGTCTGTCTGTCTATCTATCTGTCTGTCTATGTATCTCTGTCTGTCTGTCTATCTATCTGTCTGTCTATGTATCTCTGTCTGTCTGTCTATCTATCTGTCTGTCTATGTATCTCTGTCTGTCTGTCTATCTATCTGTCTGTCTGTGTATCTCTGTCTGTCTGTCTATCTATCTGTCTGTCTGTGTATCTCTGTCTGTCTGTCTATCTATCTGTCTGTCTATGTATCTCTGTCTGTCTGTCTATCTATCTGTCT
>JAFVLL020031874.1:0-13149 GCA_021397915.2 Tor tambroides
CACATATGAACGCATATACTTTATAAAACGATCATGTTGCCATTTTCATTTGAATATATATATATGTATATATATATATATATATATATATCCTCACTGGGGGCAGAGCCCCCCTAAAATAAAAATCCTAGAATCACCCCTGTTTGAGCCTAATTGCTTTTAGAAGACGCATCAGAAGCCAAAGCGGTGTCAAACTGTCTGTTGACTGAAAAGCTGAACTAAACAACTGTCTCTGCTCTTAAATATAGCATGATTACAGCAAGGTTTTCAAGCTGTGCTTTCTCACATCCAACAGTCTGGGCTTCCTAAGGTGGAAACCCAGGGACACATTCTGGACCGTAAGGCTGGGTGGATTATTTTGAGATGTACATGCATGAATAGTTCAATGTCGTCCAGGGGAATGGGCCATCTGACGGCTGAATACATCAACCTTGAATTTTCAATTAGAATAGAACACAACTAAGCTTTTGCAACGGCCAGCGTGGGCAAAAACAAGAGCAGTGTTTACAGCCTGAATGATGGGTGACATTTCCAAATGCTACATGCAAATAGACTTGCTGCTGACCTTCTCGTACTCTACTTTTGGACCGGCCAGACGAACTCTTTCTAATTGACTCCAGGACCGCCACGGCCAATCAATCACAAATCAAGTTTATTGATTGGCTGTCAGCTCTGGTGAGGACAAGCATGCTGATTTTCTCAAATAAGACAGATGCTAGGGTCTGAGCATCACATTTGGCCGCTATCTATGATCACAATAACTAAACAGCAAATTTAATATGGGAATTGTTTGAAAAAGTTTTTTGTCCATAAAATGTAAATAAATGTGGTCTGGAAAGTAACTGTATGGACAAAAACAGTTAAAGGGATAGTTCACCCAAAAATGAAAATTCTGTCATTAATTATTCACCTTCATGTCGTTCCAAACCTGTAAGACCTTTGTTCATCTTCGGAACACAAATTGAGACATTTTTGATGAAATCCGAGAGGTTTCTGACCCTGCATAGACAGCAAGGAAACTACAATGCTCAAGGCCTAGAAGGTGGACTTTTTTAAAATAGTCCATGTGACATCAGTGGTTCAACCGTAATTTTATGAAGCTACGAGAACACTTTTTGTACACAAAGAAAACAAAATAACTTTATTCAACAACTTCTTCTCTTCTGTGTCACATGTGTGTTGTGCTGCTGATGCAGGATCCGGCGTTGGTGGATTACAACAATTCAATGGCTATTTTTGGTATAGTGCCTAAAAAAATCTCACAAGAACCTCACTTTTTGTAATATCAACTTCGAATTTGGAACATATGACTTCAATTTTATAGCAATTTTAGCATGCAAACTATTTTGTAAAATATTTATTTTATATAAAATATAATTTTCAGTACAGCACTTTTTTTAACTTCTGTAACTTTTGTACACTTTTTTTTTTTTTAAATGCTTGCACTTCAATAATCTGCTGAATGTCTTCTTTAAAAAGAGACCAAACTTAGGTCTTTATTCCAAAGCAAGTTATCACAGTTTTAGTGATTAAATCTCATATTTCTATATTTAATTCAGATTTCAAAAGCAGTTTGCACACTTTAATTGCAATAGTACATGTGACCTCTGTGGTTCAACCTTAATTTTATGAAGCTACGAGAACACTTTTTGTGTGCAAAGAAAACAAAAATAATGTTGGTAAGCCAACATGAGGGTGAGTAATTAATGACAGAATTTTCATTTTTGGGTGAACTATCCCTTTAAAACTGTCTACAAAATATGTTGTTTTATGTTCCACAGACAAAAGTAAAGTGAGTAATAAATATTTGGAACAAGAGGGTGATTAAATGAGGACAGAACTGCAATACAACATTCATATTGCAAAATGTTTATTCTTCATACAATAATAATTGTAGCACCACTGCTAAAAAGAATCAAAACAAAGGAAAAAGGAAAAAAAATCTGTTAACTAGTTAACCTAATTAATCAATTAAAAAGTTCTAGTAAAATCAGCATCATGATTGTTAAGGACAGAGACTGAGATTTCTGCAAATTTCTCATCAGGCAGAGCTGCTGGCCTTAACGTTCCATTTACAGAGCTGCACGTCTGAATCTTTGTCGAGGAAAATTTGGCTCCCCTTGAACTGACCGGAGGGCTTGGATCAGTATGGCAGGCATTATGTCATGTTTCCCTTCATGGAGCTAAAACAGTTGTCTGAACTGTACTGCAGTATGCAACTTGTCGCTATGTGACATACGCTTATTATGAACTGTAAAACAGGATTATTTTGCATCCATATGGCACGCAGATGTTAAATAGATGCTAGTGTCTTTGTGAATATTATGTTAGAATCATGATCACAAGTGAGAAACTGATGCAAATTGACACCGCTCTGCCTCGCTCCCTCTCCGCTCATTTCCCTCTGATTTCACTTATTTCTCTCATTTTCTTCTTCTCTGTGTGTGTGTGTGTGTAGGTTTGTAAGTAAGCTGAGATAGCAGCTCACTCATTGCAACTTCAATTACGTGTCAACAAACAGCCAGCTAACACTCATGTGCCCCAGTGAGCTTTTAGTCACTCCCTGCCAGCTTGCATACACACACACATATACACACACATCCACATTGATTTTTTTTCCACCATTACCACGCATTATTTATGAAACCTTTTTAAAAATTCAATTTTAAACCTCAAACCTGAGCCTCAAATAGGAGCTCAGAAATCCATAACTAACTTGAAAAAGATCTGCTTTGACTTTCTGCTGGTTGTTTTGATGTGTGAAAAAAAAACATTTTTGAAAGCTGAAGTGTGTAATTTTTTCAGTGTTCAAATACTTTGAACTTTCCTTTAATATGCAGAGACAATTATAATTGAAATATCAACTTCTAACCTTCTTGAGCTTCTAATTCAATAATCATTCTGATGATTTCAGTGAGTTGTTTCTTTCTGAACTAATTATCTAAAAAAAGCTTTTTTATAAGAGTCATAATTTTGCATATTGAACTATATTTGTTGTGCTCAATGTTTTTGATTCACCAAAAAGAATCTGTTTAAAAATGATTCAAACTACACTGGCTGCACTGTATGTGTTTGATTCACTAAAAAGAAGAATTGTTTGCGTTTCAGACTACACTTGTTGTGCTGTATGTTACTGATGTATTTTTTTCTGATTTCTGTTTTTTTATCACATTACATTCTGTTCAGACTGCAAATTCATGTAAAATATGACTTCTTTTTGCCCTGTGAGCAAGCGAGTAAAAGACTGATGTTGGGATTTTAAAGTTTGACATCAAGATCAATATCTGTCGAATTTGGATCGCGATTAACGGTACAAGCTTTATTTTTACCCAACCATAATAAGCAGCTATGAAATGATGAACATTTTAATTGAACATGCTTTTTTAGACACTCTGGTGTTTGCACTCAAAAAAATGAATGTGGTTTGTTTGTTTGTTTATGTGCGCATGTATGTGTTTTTTCACGCCTCAGCATACCCTGAACTGCACTGACTCAACACATTTGGTGTGTTATGATGTCATGTTGACATATGTCTCCTTGTGTGGGTAGGAGTATCCTTATGGACAGAAAACACTGCCAGACTGCATGTCTCTGGAAAGAATAGTAGGCAAGGAAAAAGACTTGATATGCGTGTTGCAGGATGGCAATTTACAGCATAGATGTGATGCAGACTGTGCCAGGAGACGCTTTCCGGTAAGCAGACAGCATCTTAAGTGCTATAGAGGAGTATAGCTGAAAGCGTATATGTACTGGAAAGGAATTAGAGTTTATTTCACTATAGAGAGTGAGAGAGAGAGAGCAACTTTACCTCATGTTTACGATGTGATATCACAATTTTTGTTTGAGTGAAAGAAAGTGTGGCAAGCAGCGGAGGTGAGCATCGATCAACGTCACAAACAGCAGGTGATGGAGACTAACTGCAGCCATCACACCTTCTGCGTGTGTGTGTGTGTGTGTGTGTGACTCATACTGTGACAGCTCAGTATCAGAGCTGGACAGATGTGGTAGTACCAGGATGAGTTCTGTACCCATACCCATAGCGATAATGAGAATGAGAAGGTCTCTGTTAATTGCTACTAGTGAGGCTCCTCTTCCATCTGTCATGTTATACACAAACATACACTTTCACAGTCATATACAGTATTTGGCAGTGTTGGTGCATTATAAATGATGTCTGGTTGTTTATCTGTTTTTGATTCCCCGTCTTTGGATAAACAGAATGAAGCTGTATTACTGTTAACATATTGTTCATACTATTTATAATTGATGCCACAGACAAATATGATGCTCTGCTTTCGATGATCCTCTTTCCTAAAATATAGAGGCCTTTATATATTTGCATCTATGTTTTCAAGATCCATTTATACATTTTTGAAAGAAATTGATACTTTTATTCAGCAAGGACACATGAAATTGATCAAAAGTGAGAGTAATGGCATTTATGATGTAAACATATTTCTGTTTCAAATAAATGCCCTCTATACATCAAAGAATCCTGAAAAGTAAAATATATCATGGTTTCCACCAAAATACCAAGCAGCATAGCTTTTTTCAATATTGATAATGAGAAATATTTCTTGAACACCACATCAGAATATTAGAATGATTTCTGAAAGATGACATGACACTGAAGACTGGAGTAATAATGCTGAAAATTCAGCTTTGCAGGAAAAAATACATTTTAACATATATAAAAATAGAAAAGTTATTTTAAATTGCAATAATATTTTGCAGTATTACTGTTTTTAGTGTATTTTGATCAAATAAATGCAGCATTGGTGACCATAAGAGACATTCAAAAATGTGTAAAATATTGTCTGACAAATATTATTTTATATAAAATTTCGGTAACACTTTACTTAAAGCCTTTATGTATAATGCATTATAAAGTCATTATAAGTCATTATTCATAATTTGCAAAGTAATGCATTTTATCTTGTTGTAAATAATTATAACCTAATTTAAAATGTAAAGTGTAACAATAAACTGAGAAGTGTTATAATGTATTAACTGTGGTTATAATTATTCATGAGATTGTACAATGCATTATAAGGTGCACTACAAGGCATAATTATTGCATTAAAACTACTTTTATAATGCATTATACATAAAGGCTTTAAGTAAAGTGTTACCAAAATTTCTATTACGTGAAAAAAAAACATAAGATAATGGCTTTCAACAGAATAAAAAAAAAAAACGTGATTTGTTAATCTCGTTATTTCCGCATTTTTTCACTGTATGAGCCTAAAAGTTCAAAATAATGTATAACAAAAGAAAAAAACAGCAATACGTTTAACTAGATGATAAAGCAAACTACACTACAACCTCAAGGTCTAAGTGTGCTATTTGGTCCAGAGCCGGAGACATTAGAGACTGTACAGCACTCTGGGATGCACTGTGATCTCCATTACCACTGAGAACTAGTCATCATCGGCCTCTCTGATGACCCCAGACTCTCTGCTGCACAGGAGGTGAGCAGGTTCAGGCCGCTGGCTCTGGAACTCTGAGAGGCTGGATAAACAATATCCTCATGCTCCTCTCCATTAGAGTCCAGCCAGAAGGTCAGACTCACCGTCTGCGTCATATATAATGAAAGGGAATTCTTCACATTCTTACTGGAGACTGTGTTTTTGTGTGTGTGTACAAACACACACACAATATCTGTTGACCGATGGCGGTGACAATGTGAGATCACACTGCTTTCTTTCTCCATGCTGATAAATGACGTCAAACGTGCACACATGCACACACACTTATCCTTGTCCTGACCTCTAATAGAGTTATTTATCTGTTCAATATGTTTACACAGGTGTCACACACTTGATCTACCTCTCTGCATGCTCAGGCAACACACATGCACAGCATCCCACCAGACAGCTGTGGCAAGTACGGTCGTGAGGAACGAATCACCATTAGCCTGTAGGAGAGATTTCCACAAGCACGATCCAAAGTCTACAGGAGCATAGAGGTGTCACATGACCAATAAAATGAGAATGTCCTGCCAGGCTGAACTATAATAGTCATTTTTGAAGCTGCGGGGGTCAGTGTAATTACTCGAGCGGCAACTCAATAATCCGCTGAGAAATGAATGGGAGTCTTATTGAGGATAGCAAACATATTTCATAGGCTTAATCATATGCTAGTCACCAGTTAACACTCTTTTGCGGGAGCAGGTTCTTCCGTAGAAAAAAAACTTCATTTGGCAAATGTTTTTGGCGAAGTCGTAAGTGTAAATGTGAGGATGCCGGTAAAGGTGTAGCATTGCAACAACAACGTCATGTGATGATTAAGGCACACAGGTTGTAGATGTGTCAGGACTATAAAACATAGCAGTAATGTGAATTACCTGTCAGCCGTTTTTACGTGATAGATTCTCCTACATGTTCATCTGTTCAAAACAGGATATTTAATCTCTCTGCAGCTCTCTTCCTCTCTCTCTCCGTATCCCCCTCTTCTTCTTGTCAACTGTGACAGATGAAACGTATTTATCCTTCAACCACACATCATCTCTTCCTCTCCCCACAACTCCTTCCTTCTGTCTCTCTTATTCTCAATTTATGGTTTATACCTAAAATAAAGTCATATTTTAGGGGAAGTCAGGGAAGTCGTGACCTAATGGTTAGAGTCGGACTCGTAATCGAAAGGTTGCAAGTTCGAGTCTCAGGTCCAGGAGGAATTGTAGGTGGGGGGAATGAATATACAGCGCTCTCTCCACCCTCAATACCACGACTGAGGTGCCCTTGAGCAAGGCACCGAACCCCCAACTGCTCCCCGGGCGCTGCGGCATAAATGGGTGCCCACTTCTCCGGGTGTGTGTTCAGCATAAATCCTTATTTTTATTTAATCATGACCACATCTAACAGGAGACTTTTCAGACACGCACTCCAACTTCACCTCAGCGCAAGGTGCGAATCAAACGAGAGCGGAAACAGTACAGGTGATGAGGAGCTTCAGTAGAGCAACACTGAACTGCAGTCAGATGAGATGTTGTCAGGCCATATGTCAGTAAAAACAGATTTTCCTGTCCTGTCAGCCATTAAACTGTACTTGTAGCATGTGCTCTTCAATTCCAAAATATCATTTCATATTAAAGCGCAATAATATATTAAAGGTTGTGAGAAAATACTATGCGTGTCAGATTCGTGTCACCTTCAGTAGTGGCAGCTCTTAAAGTAATAGCAGCCAAAAAAACCTAATAACACAGCTACTATGATGTCTGTTAATTTTGTTGCTAAAGAACCAAAGAAAAAAGAGGAAATCAATAACTTTTGTAAGCTTTGAGGATTCATCTATATTTAATTTAGAATTCAGTGTCTGATAACTTTATTCAATTTCTGTATATTTCCTATTTGCTGAAGGGCACAGGTAAACCTGACATTTATTATAATGGATTTATGTGAAGATTAAAATCTAATTAAAGAGTAAAGTCTTCAAAGTCTAATAAATGTTAAAACTGATAGCTCTTATTTATACTGTAATGTTGAATGGCTATAATCAATTTTTAAATATTAAGGGAGAAAAATCTATTTCATAGAGACATCAGTATTGGTATCAGTGATACTCGCCTTCAGTCATAAAAAAGATGCCACTAAACAAATATTTGAAAATATATCATGTTTGTGTTGTTTCTAAATCAATTTGAAGATTGCATTTTAAATTATTGCAATATAAAAGTATATTTATCACAAATAATTTCAGAAAAAATTTGTGATTAATTAGTTTCTTTTTTTAATCAATTGACAGCGCTAATATATAGTTTCTATTTTGTACCTGTATCAATAGACCTTAGTGCCTTAGCTCTATAAGGAAAGAATGCACACTGCATTATGTAGAATTTTCAAACATATTCCCCACATGCCATAAAGAGAGACGTTGAAGATCATCATAATTCAAGAGAAAACACAAGCAGACCGAGATGGAAAAACAGGACATCAAGAGGGAGGGAAAATGAAGAAAGGTTTGATTTTCCCTCTGTTCTACCTCCACCTGTATATGGGAGTGGAGCTCTGATGTTAGCACAGCTGCTAAAGTTCAAAACACTATTTGTTTAAGCTCAGAAACAGTTAAATGAGTACTTTAAGTGTTTGAAAGAATAAAAGCAGGATTAACTGGCGTATTATCAGGGAATAAAGTGAATCCCACACTGATGTAATGAGAGAAAACGTGTTTATTTTGCATTGCATGCTGCAAGGTTTTAAGGGTGAGTGGTTTTTAATGGAGTGCACAGCTCAGGCAGCCCAAAGCTGAGGGATGAAAGGAACAGTTTCTCTAGCTTTATTATTTGACGTACTTTTAATGGCGAAAGAACACACGTAAACACTATATGTACAATTACAATACACATATGCTCATAGTCTGTCTCTGTACACACAGCAGACTCGCTTACACACTCCCACAGCCATAAAAACAAACACTGAGTAACATAAATCTCAAGCGCATATTCAGAAAATCAGAAAACAGATTTAAGAATCCACAGTAATATAATTGTGAAAAAAGAGAAATATAGAAGAAGAGGGAGCTAGAGACAGATAGACGGTCATTGATGTGTAAATTTGCAATAAATAATTCAACAGCGAACCAGGAAGAACTGAGATGTTCTCAAACTCCTCTCTATTTCTGTTTATTTTCCTCTTTTTCGTCCCTCTGTGTCTTTGAGTAACAGGCCTTTTGCCTCTGTCTTCATTTCACTTTCCTTTGCATCTATTATTTTTAGAGATTTGACAGACTGTTTTATCTAATGAAACATGTTTTAAAAAATCCTTTTCTTAATATTTCTTGGTATTTTGGTCCTGTTGGTGAGTAAAAATATTGAAACATCCTTAAAACAAAATAAATGTACTTGAAAAGCAAAATAGCATAAGATATTTAGGCATGTTTATGGTTTATGCCTAAAATAAAACTACATGTTTTTTTTATTAATATTTTTTTCATTTATTTTAAGAATAAACCATAAATACTTGTTTCTATTTTATTATTTTATTTTTACTTTAGGCATTGTACTACAGGAAAACAACACTGAAAAAGTACTCATTTTATATATATATATATATATATATATATATATATATATTATTATTTATTTTTTTTTTGTGTGCATTCTGCAAATCAGTACCCTGAGAATCAAACCCATGACTTTAGTGTTGCTAGCGGCATGCTTCACCAGTTACAACAGGAATGTACATAATCCATGCATGCATTGGCATCAAAGCTCTCTGTACCTTCTGATCTAAATATTGTAGATTAATTATTCAGTTTGTTTGAGCTCGTCATAATGCATATAGTTATATAAACACATACCATGTGTGTTTGTCTGCTGCATATTTTACATCAAAAAAGAGATTTAGCTCAGAAATGTCACTATGTATCATTTTAATTATGATGTGTTTACATTCCATACTGTAGGTTTATTTCAAGAATTTGTGTGTGTGTGTGTGTGTGTGTGTGTGTGTGTGTGTGTGTGTGTGTGTGTGTGTGTGTGTGTGTGTGTAAAATAGGATCAGGTGGAAGAGGGTTGTATCAGTCCAGCTTACAGAGCTTAAGATCTTCATTCAAATCCCACCGTAATTGAGAGAGCGACAGAGAGAGAGAGAGAGAGAGAGAGAGAGATGACCGATGTAAAGCTTAGCAGAGAGAAACACTGGACTTCATACTGAGACACAGTGTGGGAAGCATCAACTCCAGATCCAGGACAAATAGCAGAACAGTGCTAGACTAAGCCCTGTGGTTTCCTATAAGCAGGGCTAAAACGCTCAACTTCATACAAACACATAATCATGTGCACATCAGGGAGGAGAACAGCGTTGCCAGGTCTGTGCGACAAAGACAGCTCTATCACCAATCAAAACTAGCCCAATACCAAGGCCAAAAAAATTAATAAAAACAGATTCTCTTTTATGCTATTTCAAATTTCCTTTTATTTGTAGACCTACTGTATAATGAAAGTAGCAGCATTACAATTTAAAATGTTTTTTTTAAAAAAACATTACATTCACAACCACTGAAAAAAATATCAAGCCTGACAAAGTCAGAGTTGCCACTGAAAGACATACTTTATTATTTACAAAGTACGACTGAGGCATGCTGTAGGGGTTGCTTGAGTTATATAAATACATAAATATATACAGCTTTTACTTCATATATTTCACTTGTAAATTCACTGTAATATTAACCACACTTGGTCTGTCAGTTTCTATCAAAAATAGAGTCCATTATAAATGGTTTGACTTTCAGAACTTTTACTGGTTGTTGGTTGGTCAAGTTTTCTTATATTCACATTTAATTTGTGCAAGATGTAAATCCCTCCAACCGCAGGATCAAACCATAGACCTGGCAAACTGGAGAAAAGCAGTAATGGTAAAAAATTCATAATAACAATAGAGTGCTGCAGGAATGAGTCCTAAAACCAGAAAACAAGTTAGCTTCTGCACTTCCAGTCCCATCGTCCTGAAGTCAATGGTTTATTTAAACAGGTTTTAGTATGCTTTAAATAAGTTCTGCAGTTAAAACCTTTTTTTCCCCCCCCAAGCATTTTTACATTTCATTCTACGGCATAAAAAATCAGAAATACCCAACTTTTACGTATCTTGGCTAGTACAGAGGTTGTGGGGGACACTAAACGTCATCATGCCTACCAGGAAAAAACTGACTGCCTTCACAGCCTTGTTGTGTTTATACTTGCACCTTGCAAACTATTCTAACTAAAAACATGTACACTTTAAATAAAGATTTGTCAGAAGCTTAGTGGTAGTGATGTTGAAGTCATGCAACCATGGTGTAGTTCGTTTATAATCTAACTTTAGCTTTTTACTTCTGGTGATTGTATTTAGGCTTTAAAATTCATAGAAGTTGTTTATGTTAAGATTATCTTAATGAACAAAACGTAAGAATCCTAAAGTTTTGTTGCAGGTTATTTTTTGTGATAATCCAAAAGCCAATGGAAAAATCCTATTGAGCTTTTGTTGAGGGAACAAGGGTGATGCTAACTTCCTGATTAGCCTACAAAAATACGTCATCTTTTTTCTACTTTTTTATATTTTGCACTGAAATCCACTTAAATTGTAAATCTTGCACCAAAAACTATTAGCATTCCCAGTCATCTCAATGAATGTATCAACATACATGCCTACATTTAATGGTTGTCATTGGATATGATAACCATACCATACAATAACCATACAACATTTTTTTAATTTAGGGTGACCATACGTCCTCTTTATCCTGGACGTGTCCTGGCTGGGATTTCTAAATTGCCTAAAACGTCTGGGTTTTGTACATGTTCTCTGTAGATCCCACCTTCTCGCACAGCATGGACTGTCAATTACGTACAATGCCTTCACAATGAGAGCACGTCCATAGATAAAGAAAGCCAAAACCCAGACATTTTAAGCAATTTAGAAATCCCAGCCAGGATATGTCCGGGAAAAAGAGGACGTATGGTCACCCTACATTAAAAAAAAGGTGCAGATAATGTAGTTACAGCAAACAAACCATGACCTCTTTGTTATGACTTGCCACAACCATGACCATTTCTCAAGAACTGTTTCCCAGTTTCAACACCAAGCCGGTTTTGAACCTTAACGTTAATAAATAGTCTGGGTGAACAGAAGGAGCTTTGCATTGTGAACGTTAGCCTGTGTCCGTATAATATTACTGCACTCTTTCCATTATATGATCTCATTAAAACACACATACACAGTGAACAGGAGTAAATAGTGTTGGTGTAAATGTGTGCTGAAGGCTGATAACAGATGAAGGTGTTAGCGACGGGAGCTAATGTGACTGCTCTCAGTGTCACCGCATTGCTGCGTGACTCATAAAGCAGGCGGGGTGAAAGGTGTGTGTTCACAGAGGGCTCTGGGACACCAGCCAAAGTTGTCTGGAGTGTGTGACCGAAAATGACACAACGAAAAAGAGAGAGGCTTATCATACTGTTGTGCAGTAAAAAAAGAACCTCAGATCAGATTAAAACATCAGCCTGGACACATAACCACACACGCAAACCACAACATCCAGGGTTTACCGCAGCAGAAACCGAGAGAAAAACGGGATCTGGAAGGAGTAAGAATTGAAGAACCACAACAGAGAGAGAGAATGAATGTGTGTATGTTTGTGTATGTCACAGATGGCATCCAGTTTCTACTATAATAAGATGAGGTTTGGACTGGTCCTCTGTTTTTCTCTCCCCCTTCTTGCTTTCATCCATTTACCCATCTCTTTTTCTGCAAGAGGATCATTTAGGCTTTTATTTCACTCAGGGGTGATTCTAGGATTGTAGCCATATGGGGCTGAGACTAAAGAAATCAAAATCACTTGACATGCAATGGTGTACTATAGCAATACAAACAGCAAATGTTTCTTAGTACATATGCATCATCTTCTTGCATTTTAATCTCTAATTTCACTTTTTATGTGTGTGTCACACGGCATCCCAGGATCCTCTAGAGAACAGTGACATTCAAGGCTAATTTTTATATTTCATGGTCTTGTATCAGCATGAAGGGATTTATTTTGTGATAATGGTTTTGTGGTTATTTTATTACTGTAGATAGAAAACACAACACAAGCACAGCTATTTAGGTTTATATAGTGTTGCTATGGGCAACAGTTAAAATTTAGAAGTATCTGACCACTGAATGATGCAACTGACCAACCAGAATCAAGTATTACAGAGTGCTGTGTAAAAGCCGGAATACTTTATAATTCATTTAAATTCTTTAATTTTATAACATTTGAGAAGGGAAGATTTGGTATGCAATATATTAGCATACCAAATACCATGGTCTTTCTTTCATTCTACCTGTATTAATGTTTAATGTGTTTTATTGACATTCCAAATGATTGTACATTTGTATTGCCAAAGCATTTCCAGCTTAGTCATGTCCCATGAAAATGGTGCAAACAATGTAAAAATGAACTTAACAGACAAAAAAAAAAATATATATATATATATATATATATATATATATATATATACATACACAGTGCCTTGCAGAAGTATTCAAACCCCTTCATTTTTTTCACGTTTTATGTTGCAGCTTTGTGTTAAACTGCATTGAATTACTTTTATTTCCACATCAATCTACACTCCATACACCATAATGGCAAAGCAAAAACAGAACTGTCACAACTTTGTAAATTTATAAAAAATAA
>JAFVLL020031876.1:0-24743 GCA_021397915.2 Tor tambroides
AGAGTTTTGACTTTTAGTTTGTTACTTTTTCTTATTTGTAAGTCGCTTTGGATAAAAGCGTCTGCTAAATGACTAAAAGTAAAGTAAAAAGTAAGGTTTGTCTAAAAGCATATTAAAAACACCACATAGACAAATAAACAACAAAGTTGATTTTCACCACAGGGGGACTTTAATTTTAATAGTAAATCCCCTTTATTTACCAAAAAAATGTGTTTAATTTTCATTAATTAAAAGAAATTAAATCAATGTTTTATGCCTTCATTTGATAACCAGAAAAACTGAAATACACAACACAGAATTTCTGAGGGGGGAAAAACATTTCATGAGGCTATTGTAAGAATAAATTGTTTTTATGCATTCAAATAATTAGACAAGCTAAAACACAGAATTTGGTAACAATAAAACATAAGGTGAGAATAAAAACAACACAATTCATAGGGCCCTAAACTTTTAATAAACTGATGTTAAATTGTATAATGTTTCATGATTTTAATTAATTAGACATGTTTTTTGATAATTTCATTTGACCATTAAAAAGGAGTGCGGAAAAATTAAAACGGAAAAAACCCCCCGGAATCTAGAAAAATTAAAACAGATAAAATGGAATTTGGGAAAAAATAAAACGGATTTTATAGGGCCCTACAAAATTCTGTCATTATTTACTCACTGTCAAGTTGTTCCAAACCTGTATGAGTTTCTTTCTTTTGTTAACCACAAAAGAAGATATTTTGAATAATGCGGGTAACCAAACAGTTGTTGATCCCTATTGACTTCCATAATATTGAAAATATACTTCCAAAGATGAGTGCAGAAGAAATACATACAAGGTCTGGAACAACTTAAGGGTGAGTAAATGACAGAATTTTCATTTTTGGGCAAACTATTCCTTTAAGCAATAGGTAAATATTTTCTGAGAACTAGCTAAGACTAACACTATTAGGTCAAAAAAACTGAACCAAGGTTGAACTCATTTTTTTTTAAAGATCTTACATAGAACAATTCATCATCATAATGATTTCGGGAATAAATATCCAACAGAACAGGCAAAGGGTTGAAGTTACAAACAAAACTCATGCTGGATGAAAAGGCTCTGATCCTCATTTAAGTCAGTGACGTTTCCCTTGCTCCCACAAACATCCAAACCATTTGTAGAGGATGCAATATTAAAACAACCACAAAAAACAAACCACAGCTTCACCCACATCCAGAATCGGGACTAATGAAAACCAAATTCTCTCACAAAAATAGGTTGTTTTTTTTTATACACACCAAGAACGGCTATACACCATTACCATCACCTTAAGCTAGGAACCATCGAGAAGGATCAGAAATGCTAAAATAGTTGGCCTGCTTCACATTTCCTATTGCTTCCAAGTGTATCGCCAAGATGATCTGATATACACTGGCCTTGAGCCCAAGCATCTGGTTGCATCTTACTCCCAAAGCTGACATTTCACACCGCTGCTTTTGTTTCAAAGTCATTATATAATGCTGCAATCCTCATTGCAGCTCCATGATGATTCACACAACTGAATCATCTAAAATACCAGATCATCCTTTAATTAATGAAATTCTACTTTCACATTTAAAGTATTCAGTCTATTTGGTTGTCAGTGTTCCCTTTTGCCCGCATCTCCCCGAGAGCCTGTCCTGTTACTACAGAAGTGGAGCCGGTAGGTGACTATCCTTCCTGGTATACAGACATGCCCATACCTGCTTCCCAAAGCTCAATCACTGTGTGATACCTGCAAAAGAGCACAGTCTGAAATATGTTTGGCTGGTATGAGTTGGGTTGATAATCTTCAAGGATTTAGACCACAGACAATACATTAAGTAAACATTCATATAAGATCAGAAGTGATGTTACTAAAGCCCGGTACACACCAAGCCGACGCCGACGAACTAGTGGCGACGAAAGCAGACTGCGGGGTTGGCCGACGTCGGCAGCGTCATGGGTCCAAAGTTGCCCTGACACACCAAGCCGACGCTCGACAACTGACGGCCAAGTAGCACGTCCATTCTACGCCTTTCTCGCGCACTGTTTCGCCAGCTGAACAGCCAATCAGAATGATCAGATGGCCAGACTGACCGACGAGCTCTGACGCCGATTCAACATGTCGAATCGGCCGAAAACAAGCCGACGAGGAACAACTTCAGCTGACGGTGCGGAACACACTGAGAAAACTTAGTCGGCCGACTAACAAAAACTGCCCGTCGGCCGACCGTCGGCTTGGTGTGTACCGGCCTTAAGACTTGACATCACATTTTTTATGAATTACAGCTTCTAAACTGTGGACATACCACAGAAATGTAATAAATAATACAAGCAGTGGTTCTCTGGCACATGAGTTCCCCACCCAAAACGGAAACCCTTGAGTTTCAAGATCTACTTTCACCAGATATCACAGTCTGTAGCTCATCCAACCTTTCTTGCTCTTAATCTCAAACCAACCATGAGCTAAACTGCAGAAATTACTAAATTCAAAGACAGTCTGTGCTGTTTGGGTGGATCAAATTCAGGAGTGAGAGCTGCCTAGAAAAGCAGACAAAGACCTGACAGACTTAGGCCCGGTTTCATAGACAGGGCTTAGCCTAAACCAGGATTAGGCCATAGTTCAATTAGGACACTTAAGTAATTTTTTAGAAACATGCCTTAGAACAAAACATTACTGGTGTGCATCTTAGGACAAAACAAAGGCACTGACATGTTTTAAGATCAGTCAGTGCAAGTAAATCTGAGCTGTTTCAACTGTAAGAAACAGCTCAGATTTACATTTTAGTCTAGGACTAGGCTTAAACCTTGTCTGTGAAACCGGGGGTAAATGACTATAACCACCTAAGAATTTTCATAGACAAACTAAAAACAGGTTGATGAATTCAGCTGCACAGGCTTATTTTGTCTGAGACACTGTATCTGACATAAGGTCTGGTACATTCTCACATTATACAGGTCTGTTTCTACTGAAGCTCTTTATAACAACATTAAGATGAAAGTCTAGAAGTCAGACATATGAAGATGTGCATTTATCTTTCTTAAATGCTAGTCTTTGCATCAAGACTAGTTTTTGTGTGAAACAACACTGACCGTGACACATTTTCCATTTAATTTGCACCAAATGCAACAAAGAAACTAGGATGCAGATCACCTAAGAAAATCATCTTCCGAGGAATATAAACCACAGGATGTAGAGTTTGCATTTAATATGCAACAATATATGCATGACAGACCAATTTTACACACCCTTGGACCACCACTGTGGAGAATAAAGGAGAACCCCTACTATCATAATAGCAGACCTGTTTAGTCTTCACATATTATTAGCCACACAAATCGTTTTGCAATTGTATGCATATGCACGTTTTGATACAGAAGTGAAGCATCAAAATGCTTATTGACTCTAATAGTAATTTTATTTATTTAGTATCCAAAACTGACAAAGATCATCAATGGAATACGAACTGGACAGAAACATACAAATATGGCCTACTATATTTGAACATAGTCACTGCTAAAAACAAACAAGAAGTACAAATGAGCATTTAAGACACACATTTGTTAAAAAAAAAAAATCTTTAATGACAGACAAGGATCCCACAACGGGTATTTTCAGCATTTTACTCAGCTCGCTAAAAGAAGCCCTGCAAACAAAGGGTCAAACAGGCAGAGTAGCTAATACGCTAGGCTACAAGCAAAGGCTCTTTCATTCAAATGGGACACAAACACAAGAAATGTAACGCTTATGTTGACAGGGTAAGTACAGGGGCCGTGGATTAAGAGCTATGTCAACTCGAAGGTAAAAGCCGGGTTATGAAACATCACACACTGTCTACAGATACACAAACAGCAGCGGCGGCGCCTGCATGTGTCCAACCCGACAACAGCTCGAGCCCAACGCGAGACAGCTTTGTTCGCGGCTGCCGTACAACACCCCTAACCCCACGCACAGGGATAAAATCGCTATAATTTACTTAAAATGATTAATATATTACCATACGAGCTGCCTCTGCCCACGTGCGCTCCTTCTTTCTCTTCTGTTTGTCCTTCATTTCCTCAGCGTTGTCGCGCGGGTGCGGATTTCTGCAGCGGATATGAAACGTGTGCGTGATTTACGGCAAGCCCGCTAGCGTGCTAGGCTAGCTGCAACACCAAACGGGTCTTTGATTGCCTTTCGCCCCAAAGACTTGCGTAGTCTCTCTGTTTAAAGACGCACGCGTTTCCGTAGAACGGCTTGCCCAAAAAAAAGCTATCGGTTGTGGCAGCAGCGGCGTTCCAGTGAGTTTTTTGTAACGTCTGGCTGGTTAAATAGAGGTAAACAGAGACAGGGCGAAAAACAGGCGAGCCCCAGCAGCCTTCTGCATACCGCAGGAAATCCTCGGTTTGGAATGCAAGACGAGGAGAACAAAACAATGAGGTCAAAGGTCAAACACACTGCAGGAACGCAACACAAAAACAATTCTCCCCATCCCCCTCTTCTTCAGTCGCTCCTACAGCCGCGGCTCATCTGACGCATCTGACGGGATGAGGCCACGCCCATTGTTATGTGCGGTGAGATCAAACGTGATTCATATTAGGTAGCACGACACATACAAAAAATTCTAGAATTATTATTTTTTTGTGCTTTGTAGAGTTTCTCTGCGGATTTTTACTACACAAAGCAATCTCACACTTATCAAAGCATTATTTAAAGTAAAGACAGCAAAGAAAAACTACAAGTAAATATTCCTACATGCAAATGAAAATACAATACGTCATGGTTCCGTGGACGAAATGGATATTAACCAGTTTTAACAATAGTTTTCTAGTTGACTAGCATTGTAAATAAATAGCTGTATTGACATGTTTTACATACTTCCTTTCATGGAGTTTCGACATAGAATTATCTTTCGGGTGGGACTTAAAACCGTGTATCTCTTAACAAATGAATCATGTAAAATGTTCACATGAAGTCTACCTTTTAAATACATAGAAGTATTACCAGAAGTATTAAATGGGTAAAGAAATCTTGCATAAATTAGATACCAAACAAAGTCCCTTTTAAGGACTTTTATGAATTTCTAAAGTGTTTGACTGAGGCGCACTAGAACTTTTATTTTGAAACGCTTGGTGGCGAATCACCGGAAAACATAACTGAAAAAAATGTAATATGGTTCGTTTTAAGGATTGTTTTTGTAAATAAGGAAATGCTATCTCGGAGTTATCTGATTTTTATTGATTGTAATATAATGAATATATCAAATAATACAGCAAAGATCATGTTCATGTTATAGGTTTTTTTTTAAATTTTGAGACACTGCGGGGCTTTTGATAAGCGCCATCTTTGTTCGGGGCAAAAATGCCGAAAAGTTGTTCTGCATATAATTGCACAAATAGGTACAATAACAAAAATCCTGAAATCACGTTTCACAGGTAGGTGATGATGGACAGCTTACTGTCAAGATGATTAAAGGCATCCTAAAAATATTTTGCAAGACACTTCACCTTTATCCCTGGTCAGGTTCCCTTTCAGTAAACCATCGGTTCTGAAACAGTGGTTAGAGAACATTGGACGTGACGACTTTCAGCCAAGGAAGCACATGGTTATCTGTTCACTTCATTTCACTCCAGATTGTTTCAGTGGTTTGGGCAACCGTAAAAATCTATTGTGGAACGCAGTGCCAACTCTCTTTGCAGTCCCACCTCAGGATACAAAGGTAAATAAGGTCACAGTATAGATAAAACATTAATACAAAATATTTTTCATCTTAGTCTCATTGTCATCTTTATGCCGTCAGCAAAATAATTCTGGAAAGAGGCTGAAGAAAGCTTTAAAATCTGCTGCTGATAAATGGAATGACACTGCACCTGATAGGACACCTTCTTTCACTAAGGATACTCAAACTGAGGAGATGCATGAGGATGCTCAACACTCTCACAGCAATGAAGAGGCTTACCGTCAAACCACAAAGGTGAATCTTTTATCTTACAGCCTACTCTTATACTTTTGTGTATATATAATAAATTATGGATTAAATGCTTTTTTAAAAACAGGATTTAGCTGGCACAGACCACACCTATGCTCTTCTGGATCCATGCACAACCAAAGCCCGTCTGTTTAATGTTTTAGATGCCAACAGCTGGCTACAGAAAAGGTTGCAGACCAAATGCAGCTTGATAAAAAGAATGAAACTCAAACTGCAAGATGCTCAAAGAGAACTTCTGACTTTGCGTCGACAGCTCAAATATAGATATACATATCGGCAAAGATATTCACAGCTCCCAATACAATGTGGAAGTGGCGCAAAGACCTAGTCAAGCAGTAATGAAGGCCTCGGGTTGCACAAACATCTTTGAACTTTAAAGACGACTGAACTTTTGGTCATGAAAAATGTGTTAAACATTTCTTGAAAAGAGGCAAAAATTACAAGTTTTTTCTTTAACTGGACAGATATGTCCAATTAAAACTTAAATTTACCATGCTTTGGTTTTGACTTGTGTGAAAGATTTTCTGCCCAAAGAATTTTTAGGAGAACATTTATAGAATAAATGGTAACGTTTTACAGTAATAATAATATTATAAATAATATTAAGTTAATAAAAATATAAAAGTTAATTGCTAGTACATGCTAGCTCAGGTCCATTAAATAATATTAACAGATACAACTTCTGATTTTAATAATGTATTAGTAAATGTTGAAATTAAAGTTTAAATTAATAAATGCTTTTAAAATATTAATTACTTAATTGTTAGTTCATGTTAACTAATGTTAAATAGAACCTCATTGTAAAGTGTTATTGATTATATCAAATGTCATCCTGCTTAAAACACTTGAGAAAACATCATGCAAGTTTGCTCTTTTTTAAATAAGAATCATGTACACCATTAAAACACAATATACATTTCCATTGTTCCTTGATTATTTATTTTAAAAATGACAGTCTATACTTGCTGCAAGTGGTAGGCCATTAGGTAAAGTATAACAAACACCTTTGAACTCTAGCCAACAATTATAGATTGTCTTTTTTAACATCATTCAAATGGAAAGTGTGCAGAATGGACACATTTCATATAAATTATACTACTCAAATAGGAATCAAAGAGATTCCATACAGCCAGTCTTTCAAATAAAAGATTAGTCATTTATCAAGACAAACTAATTCTCTTGCATAAAGATCCCAAATACCAAAAAGGCAACAAAAAGTTTAAATCAACCAAAGACTGTAATGGGGGTTTAGATCTGCCCTGTATGAATTATGGCACTAAAATGCAGGGATTAAGGGAGATTGAGTCTAAAATACAAACAGAGGACTTTCCACTATTATCCCTTCGTCCACTGCTATTCAAGTCTTTGGACACAAGGTGGGAGACTAGCCCTACATGAGATTTAGTACACAGTTCACATTCTGTTTCCTCAACCAGCACACAATAGACAGTACCAGCATATTGTGTACATTGGCCCCTTCATTTCCTATGACACTGCTGGCAGACATTAAGTACGAGAGGTGGGCCTCCAAATATTAGACTCGAGGGAACGGGATGAAAGAGAAAAATAATGCAATTGATTAAGCAGCCGGGGTTTCACTAAGAACATGCTTTGCCTCCTAAACACTTGCAAGATCATTTATTTGGAAGCTGGTGGTACAAAAAGTCAGATATAGAAAGAAGGCTGACAGCTGGGGTACACCAGCTCCTGTGGGATTCAGTGAGTCGGATCAAGCAGCAAGTGATGTAATGAGGGTAAAATAGCTCTCTCTGCTGAGTGCTGATTACAGGCACTGTTGTGGCTCCATATTTGAGAAGGGGGGCCTTTGTTTAAAAATGGTTTAAGGCCAACCAACACAAAAATATATCTGTTGTCTAGCTTTTTTTTTCTGGGAAAGGACATTTTATTCATGGAAATCCAGCAAATTAAACGTTCCAATTAAATGTTTTAATTTGCAAACAGACATCATGTAGAATAATATTTAAAACAGCAACAAAATAAAGGATAAATAGGTATATGAAGACTTTTAAGTTCACAGAGTGTTTCCAGGGCACTACTCCAGAACATCTGTGTCTCATCAGTCTATACCAGTCCAAACTGTCCCTTTCAGCTCACGAGATACATGTTCCTAACTGTCATTATCAATCCTGTGGGCTACAAGTGAGAGGAAAGACAAAAGAACACAAGATTTTAAATTACAATTGGGAATAGCATTCATCTTTACTGCTGGTAAACACAATTAAGCATTTGTCATCATAAAGTCAGGATATTAAGAATTAAAATAAATGCTCTACAACAACCGCAGATTGTTTTGTCTGGTTTGCGTACTCACATTGTTTTGGTATCCTGAGTGCTTCTGTGTCACCACATAGAACTTGGTGCATCACACCTCTGAACTGATACAGCATCTTCAGACTCTTCTCCTCACCTACACAGGGGTCGTAGAAGCCCGGTAACCCAGCCTGAGGACATGCATTCAAAAACAACCAATTAATACCTGAAACAGTGTTTAACATTAGGGGTGCAACAGTTGGATTTTCCCAAGGTTTGGTTTTTATTATTTTCTTGTTTGTTAAACATTTCATGCAACACTATTAGAGTGCAACACCAGGACATCTGAGGCCAATATATTGAGACTGACATTTTTTTCAATTCTTTTTTTATGCACTAAGCTACGTTTCTGAACTACAAACATTTACTGGAGTATCAAGGAAATTTACACTACCGTTCAAAAGTTTGGAGTTGGCAAGAAGTCAAAAATATTTAGCTGATTTAGTGCTCAATAATCAATTCTTATCACCAATGTTGAAAACAGTTGTTCTGGTTAATATATTTGTGGAAATTGATACTTTTTTGATGAACAAAGTTCAAAAGAACAGCATTTATATGAAATTGTTGCGACATCATAACTGTCCCTTTTAATATATTGAATGGGTCTTTGCTGAAAGATAAAAATTACACTGACCTCAAACTTTTGAACTCGTGCACATCTTTGTTTATAATTGTTTATCATTTTCATGCACTTGCAGTTTCTTTTCCCTTTTATTCAGTACAGCAATACAAAAAATACATTTAATATTTCAGAAGCAAACTAAAGCTTTAGAAAGCACATACAAAACATTACAGAAAACTGGATAAAACCTTCTTAGAATTCATTGCTACTCCAATAACCCTCTACTCTCATCCCTTATTTGTCTTCTGGACCAAAACCTATTAAAAAAGCAAGCATAACTATGCTTTACCTTAGAGGCTTCTGTGAGAATAAGCTTGGAGTCCTTCACCAGGCACTGTAGAGGCACTGTCACATCAATGACCCTTGCCCTTTCGTGCTTCCGGCTGTTATCTGTCACAAACTTGCCATACCAGGCATTGAGGATGATCAGACCTGGTACACAAGAAGATTAAGTCACCAATCCTCAGTTGGCAGAAAGTTCAAATCACAGTTTGATCACATCCAATGCTATCGGGAGTTATGAGGTCATACCCATTTTGGACTCTTCTGCTTCGATAATTCTACGCACAGACTCTTGCATCAGCAGAACCTAGAGAAAAGAGTGATTTCAAATAAGACTGCTTGTATATGCACATAGTGAAGGCACACATTTATCACCCTGACACAGCGACTGATGTGCAGATAGGAACGATAGCCTGACGCTAACTCATTGTTTCTCCGAACACAAAGAGCCTGCCGTGAAAGTTATGACCACTTTAAACGGTCATGCATTATAAATTATTTGCAGTGTATTTAGATGTTATGAACTCACAGCAGCTTCTGCTTCTTGCTTCTTCTTGGCAACGTCTGATGCCGAGCTCTCCCGCTGCTTCTCAAGCTCCCTAAACAAAAGACGAAAGGTTCAATTTTAATTTACTCATTTGCTCTTTTACTCACAGTTTCACAGCCATTTAAATGGATTTCAGTCTATTACTTTCCAGACTCACAGGGGATAAAGGTTGGAGGAGAGCGTTGGGAAGTCAACTGGCCAATAAAAGACAACAAAATGAAACATGTTACTGTGACTCTGCACATTTAATCAGCTAAAAAGGCTTACTGTTCCTGCTGAGCACGAAGGTAAGGTCTGATAACTAGCCGCTGGATGGCCAAGTAGAACACCAGGGGTCCAACAGTGGCATAAAAAACGGCGCTGGGTAGAAGCTGGTCTGTTAAGTGAATAGGGAAGAAGTACGTCTGGCTCGCACGGTTCAACCTGGGATAGACAAAAATACCACGATTTCAGAGCTACTGAAAAACTGCTATTGGAATATAGCTTCAAAATGATCAAAGGCATTTTACTTGATCTTGAGAGAGACGCCTTGAGGTACTCCGACACTGACGGTAGCGCCCAGGACACTGTGTCGACTGATCTTAGTCTCAGCACCATATTCCACCACCGTACCGAAAAACCCTGACCTGCAACACAAATGCTGTTATTTTAACAGGCTAGAAACAGAAAATGAGAATCATTAAGGCTCTTGACGCTGCATTTATACTGCAAGGACAAATACACAGATTTCCTGTTTATTTACCTTCATTAGACCAGCTGTCTTTAACAGCAGATCTGTGACCCCCTGTGACCAGTGTTTGCCATTTAATATTTGATCTCAAATGTGAGATAAGCAAACAAAAATACAAGGCTAACCAAATTAAATTACAAAACAGTACAAACCAAAGAGTGCAACTGATTAAAACAGGCTGTATGAATATGAGGAAAGATGAATTTCAATGTGCATGTGGTTTTCAATGTATATATTAACTTCACTTGAGCCTATAAAAACGAGCCTGTAAAAATGATGAGAAATCTGCAATAATTATGAGAATCAGATACAAGCATTTAGAAGTCAGAAAGGGTACATATCTGATTTACTCTTTACATGTGCAAAAAGTCAAGGTAAAATCTGTGCCAAATAGGGTGCGTGATAACCAAAATAAATTGTAAGCACAAGGATAAAGTATAACAACGATAAAGAATTTGATAAAACAGAACTCTTCAAATACAGCAAAAATAATGGAATGAATAATGTCCAAAAAAAAAAAAAAAACCACATCTTTATCAATGAAGAATTGTTAAAAATATTGTGCATAATAATACTCAAAGCTAACACTGGCTGACAAATTATACTAGAACCTTTTTGAACTACCCGTTTTAACTAACTAGATTTATGAACTACCTGTTTAAACTAAACATCTTTTTGGTTAAAAGTGTAAATGTAGCCAGAAAAAAATACAACTACAAGCCATCCATATGTAATACACAAAAAGACAAATGCAGCATCCACAGATACATACTTGACAGAGCCCTTGATCTTGGTCTGGTCATCATCCTGGAATTTGTACTGGTAGCTCATCATGATAAATGTATGTGGAATTCCCAACTATGGCAAGAAAAAAATATCATGAACAGTGTTTGAGAAAAAAAATATTGGAATAAAGATCAGGGAGTGCTGTGCAAAACAGCAACTGACCTGCACAGCGAAGGTGAAATGGCTGCTTTTGGTGTCCCTGACGATGCTGGTGTTCATGGAAGACTGAGTTCCCCAGCGCCACTGTAAATAACCCATAGTGTTTTTGTCCAGGTGGCGTGCAAGCATAGTAGTAAGCCCCGGCCGTATGCCGCGGGATGAAAACTGCATGCCACAATGAGCTGTTGTGAAGCTAATAAAACACAAATATATCTCAATATACTGTACAATATACAAAAAACAAAAAGACAAAACAAAACAAAAAACAGTCAACAGTAAAAACTATTTCTTACAAAATAAAAAAGGGATATTAATTAAACTAAATCACTCAAACAAAGGTATCGATGTGCTGTACTCACCAGCGTGAAGTCAGGTTACGGAAAATTTTTAACCCAAGGAGAGGGCCATGTGTGTCTCCTGCCCCAAACTCAACCTGTATTAAACATGTATGAACCATGTTCGGTTAGATGCTCAGCAAAAATGATAATCCAGTCCATTATTATGTAAAGCATTAAAGTGCCCCTATTATGGATTTTTGAAAATTAGCTTTCATGCAGTGTGTAACAAAGCTCTAAGTGAATGAAAACATCCTGCAAAGTTTTAAATCTGAAAGTGCACCGTGTATAAAGTTATTGTCTCTCAAAAGAAAGAGTCGACTCTGAATCATTGAAACGAGTCGTTTTTAAAATGAATCTCAAGCCATTTCATGTTGACGTCAAAATGAAACATTAGCATATGGCCCGTGTGCACTGTTGCGTGTACAGACCTGGGAAAACATGATTTTCGCATTGGTCAGAATGAAAATACAAATTCATTCTTTGCCACTAGGTGCCGCTTTTGGAGCGTTAAAAGCTCACAAACACTGCTTTAAAAGAAATCGACCAATCAAAGGAGGGGTTTGGAAAATTGAATCGTTGAACGAATCGTTTGGGAGTCGTTGAGCAAATAAGGTAAAAATAAATGCATATTATAAGAAAATAAAAGTGTTTTTTGACCTTGCATGCATGTCAACCTGTTGTTGGGGACTCCCAAAACCAAAATATGAACCTTTCATAACCCATAATAGGGGCACTTTAACTGAAAGCACTTACTTCTCCCCAGCCCTTAGCTGAGGTGACTCGTCGCAAGGCCAAGTTTATGTTTCCTCCCCCATTGCCGTTGTGTGTGGAGAGCGAGCCAGAAAGAATGGCTGTGTCTGAGGTTGTCAAAGGGGCCTATGAGAGCAGAGAGCAACAGTTTATAAGTCTTATGACTGTAGTAAGATCAGGGTTCATGACATATAAGTGTTTTCACATAAATAAAAGTAAAAATCTTTTGAAAGTAAGGAAATATCTAGTTTAAATTGTAAGTCTCTTAGAAAGATCTTCAAAATTTATGTTTCATGTATTTTATTCCTGAAAAACTTTTAAACTTTGAATTTAATGGCTTAAATATAAATATATTATATTAATTCTATACATTTAACAGACACACACATATTTTTTTTCAATATTTATATGTAAACACTTACATTGTACCGTATCATAACAAACCAGTAATATTATGAAACGTTATTACATTTTTTTTCTTATTTTTTTCTTACATTCTTATATATTGTAAGGTATTATTTATTTCTGTGATATCAAATCTGAATTTTCAGCAGCCATTACTCCAGTGTCAAAGGATCCTTTAAAAATAATTCTAATATGCTGATTTGTTGCTAAAAAACATTGTTATATGATCAACAGCTCTTATCACACCAGAAAACAGCTGTACTGCTTAATATTTTTGTGGAAACATGATACATTTTTCCAGGTATTCTTTGAAGAACAGAAAGCTCAAAAGAACTGCATTTGTTTGAAACAGAAATCTTTTGTAACATTACAAATCTTTATTGCTTTAAAATAATGCATCCTTTCTGAATAAAAGTATTGATGTCTTTCACAAGAAACACAAAAATCTTACTAAACCATACTTCTGAACAGTAATGTCTATGAGAATATACATCAGAAGAAACATGATGTAAAGACTGTACCTCTATTGACTGGGATATGTGCATCCTGTTGATCTCAATGTGCGGTAGGCCGCCGCCGCCACCACCACCAGAGACCTCTTCATAATCCTCTTCATAGCGATCAAAGAGGTCTGTCGCATCAATACCCACACTTATTGTCCCCTGAGTGAGACAGTGAACAATCAGTGAGCCCAGTATTAATGATGACAGCGGCTGCTGCTTTGAAGGCATTAGGTCAAACCTTAGGGTTGGTCCTTTGCTGTAGTCTTCTCTCCTCTCTCTCTCTTTGAAGTCGCTCATACTCTTCACGGATCTCTGCTGGCGTTCTTTTCCTCTCCACCACCTAGAAATCATTATTGTAGTGAGCACAAAAAGATGACACAAAAGCCCACTGGGAAAATGATTTGCTTGAAATGCTATGGAACTATGGAACGAATGCTGAAGCATTTTTAGTCTTCTGAATCTTCTACTTACCTCCCATCCTTCCACTTCCAGCCCTCTCTTTCCATATATGTCATAGATTGCTCTAGATTGTGGGTCACTTAGTACTGCAAAATAACATAAATCTCAATCATGAAATATTCGTGACTTGGTATTAAAAACTTGCTTTTACTAAAGAGAAACTGTCGGTTAAAGGGATGGTTTACCCAAAAATGAATATTCTGTTTTTACTGTCGAGGAAGTGTTTTGTTGTTAAAGTGACAGTCCACCCAAAAATGATTCTGTGTTCTGTAGAACACAGAAGAAGATATTTTGAAGAATGTTGTTAACTAAACAGTTTCAGTTTTCACTGACTTCCATAACAATGGAAGTCAAAGGGGAACTGGTGTAGCATTTGAACCAATCAGACACACAATTTTGCATTTGATTTAATAAATCAATTAGTTATTACTTTAACAAATGGTCACAGACCCCCCACCCAATACACATACTAGGTGCTGGTATGTCTGTCAATGACTCCAGGCCCTTGGTTCCACGGCAACCAATCTGATAACACCAGTTTTATTACTCAAAAGGAATGCGGGTAGAGCAAACTCATTTCATTTTCCCTTAGGAAAGACATTACGCCTTAAAAATGGACTCTTCCCTAATTAATTAATAGAAAAACCTTTCTGTGAATGGACACACATATCCTTCAAGTCATTGTGTGTGTTATTCTTCTTCTTGTATATGTTCTTGTGTATTGTATCCTGTTGTATGCATGCTTATGATAGATCACTAGTTAATATCACTGTAGCTATACTATGTTTGGTCTCTATCAATTCGTCTTCAGATGATCTAATTGAGAGTGTATATGTCGGTAACTATGCAACATGTAAGCATCCTAAGAATCTTTAGTAGTTTGTGCATTAACCTAGGAGAATTACCTATGCAAATTACCATGCATGGAAACAAAGAGCCATAAAACTTTCCCTCCAAAGTCCAGGGCTCCAATTGGCTCTTTGACATCCCAGAGGTGTGACCTCCATAGCAGATAAAGCTCTCACGTAAGTGCCTTCCCAGTCTACGGTTCTTGTTAGATACCTACTAAGAGGATGAAGATGTGAGCTAAAACTCTTCTGAACACCTTAAGTTTTTGTGCCAGGCCTTGCGGCCTTGTCTTTCCATTCAACCAAGCTCCTTGGACCTCAGCAGATCTCTTTTTTCTTAGCTCTTTTTTTCCACTTTTTACCTGGAAAGAACATTTCTACCTCAGAACATCTTTGGAATTCATCACTCTTCAGCCTGGAAGAACGTGATCGGGAGTCCACAACTTTAAAACCATTAAGACTTTCATCTGAGACTGCATTCCGGACACTCGACCTGACCAAAGGCAGTGCAAGTATTGTACATTTAACTAAACGAAACAGAGGTTATTAGTACAAGTTATAGACCCCGTTATAAACGGCGCTGATGGTTTTACTCAGGTGGTTAAATGACTTTCTCCATAACTGCATTCTCTGGCTTTCCTGATGGTTCCATCTATCAACTCTCATTAGCCCTTTCCCCATGTATGAGTGATTGTATGTTAGTTTGTTTGTTAGACTAGTCTGCGTTAATGTTTAGTTAATAAAAGTTGTGTGCACAAATTACATGAGTTTCTGATTCTGCTTTGCATATTAATGTCCCTTTATGATTTTTGATCCTTACTACATGCTCTAATGCATTAATACTTAGAAAAGTATTTTCTGTGGCCAAGAAAATATCCTTTCTTAGAGTTGATATGAACTTAAACTGAATGTTCGCTGGACGAACAGGTTAGTTGATGGCAATTTAATTCCTGCAACAGTTATTACTGTCAGCCGATATAAATAATTGTAATTAATCATAATTAATTGTAATTATTTATATACAATTCCCTTTTAAGCTAAATTTGCTACACTGGTTTGGTTATCAACATTCTTCAAAATATGTCCTTTTTTTAGTTCAGTAAAAGAAAGAAATGCATACAGGTTTGGAACAACATGAGATTGAGTAAATGATGACAGAAGATTCATTTTTGGGTGGACTATCCCTTTAACAACAAAACACTTCCTTCACAGTAAAAACAGATATAATGCAACAAGAGTGGCTTGCTTGGTCAAAGGCTTTAAAAGGCTGAGTGTGCAAAAACATCATACCTTCATATGCCTGGTGAACCAAGTTAAAAAGCTGCTCTGCCTGGCTTTTATGCTCTGGATCTCTGTGCTTGTCTGGGTGGTAGAGCATGCAAAGACGGCGATATGAAGCCTTGAGTTCATCCTGTGTGGCCTGAATATAAAGTTAAACAGAAATTATTCATCCTAAACCTAAACTACAGCATTGCTCTCGAGAGGAAATAACATAAAAAAGTGCAAAATCAAGTCAAAAAATGTCATGCAAGCCCGAAAAGAAGTTCAGAAGTTGTAATCAAGACCAATTAAAATCATTTCAAGACTTCTGTGAACACATTAAAGTGGCAGTTAACTCAAAAATGTATGACACTTCTATTCCACTAAATTAGACAAAATGAAAACGTCAAAGTCACCATCTGATTACACTGTATGTCCAAAGATGGCTGTCAATCCCTAACATTCTGCATAACATTTCCACAGAAGAAAGTTATACAGGTTTGGAGCAACATGAGGCTGAGTAACAGTTAAATGGTAACAGATTTTTCATTTTTAGGTAAGTTATTCTTTATAGTAATTTTAACAGCTGGCAAAGTTTTTAATATAATTTGTAGAATGTTCATGATTGAAGTCAACACTTTGGAAGCAGTTTCACTTTTACAGTTGAGAAGCGCTAAAAAGAATCACTTGCTTAGTGTTTACACTCAGTGCTTCTCGTTTAAGTCTAAAGAGAACGGAAGGAATTTGCATATTATATGCATCGGATCTATTAGTGACCATGCAGTCAAATTCCTGCATGAAGACAATGATAAGTAAGGGTCACGGTGTGCTGACTGAGCCATAGCTTAACGACATGCTGTCGGATCCTGTTTAAAAGCGCGATACCTGAAGCGCCTGCATTTACTATCCACTTGCGGCTCTCTCACCTTAAACTTCTCTGTTAATAACAATATGTCATACCTCTCGGCGGACGTTTAACAGAGAATAATAATCATCATTGTCGATTTCATCTTCGTCTAAGGCCGCCGCCATATTTACCACCTTTCATCCCCGCCCCAGCGCCAGATCAAACTACGCTGATTTTTGGTGTGCAGAGTCGAAGCGCATGAAGATCTTCATCGCCACCCTCAGGATGGGAGGAAACACTGACCAAAAAGATGCAGAGGAGAGTTCTTTGGGCCTGTCCCACTCCCAGTAGATATGTATACGGACCCAATGTTCACACTTGCGGTCCTCTTTGTATTTAGTTCAAGTCTTCAAGTGTGCGTGAAGACCGCAAGTGTTGGTAGAAAAATTAAAGTTTCACAGAGCTTTATTTGCGCATTTTGCACTTTATAATAAACTTCTGAATGTTTGTTCAGTAGTCCAGACGACATAAAAACCAGTCGCAAACGGTTAGGAAAATCCACATACTCATCTCTGTACCTATAAAATATGCAATACTTTATATTTTACAACCACATTATATGTAATATATTAATTTAACGTACACTAGAAAGTTTTCCTCGACATCGCGCGTTTTCGTTAAGTTTATCGATATCCAAGAGTTTTTTTTTATTAGCCTACTAAAGGGATGTATTGCATATAATCTAATTTAAATAATTTTGCGTGATGCAAACGCAATATAAACTCTAACAGGTGCGTCATTCCAGAATATCCACAAAGAATATGTAAGGAATAATTGACGACGGGCCGTTGAATTATTAGAAAAATAATGCACACCCGAGGTGGTGATGCGGCCACGACGCGAAGCGGAGTTACACCTCGGGTGTGCATTATTTTTCTAATAATTCAACGGTCCGGAGTCAATTATTCCGCTTATACTACGGTTGCCACACCTCAACACATCGATCAGATGATATATTTCAAGGGATTCATCCGGTTTTTGTACTTAAATCGCTATTGTGAGTAGGATTATTTCTTCCGCATCTCATCCATCGCCTCCGTTGCTAATTCCAAAACGTCATTTTAGACCTAGTAACTGAGGCTTGAGCCGTTGATAGCAGACAAATGCAGCTAATAACTAAGTTATGAGAGAGAGAGAGAGAGAGAGAGAGAGATTTAGCGTGCGTGAATTAGCCTACCTCTCTGAGTCTGTCTCTCATCAGTGTTCGGCAGCAGCGTCCCTACTGGTGAAACTTTAAGTTCATTTTCTTCACGAACAGTGCCGTTGTTACCTCGCTTCACTTGTGAGAAATGTCATGTACTTTTAAGTTGCTAAACTATTTACTGACAAAGTCGTCAGAGCACCGCTAACAACATTAGCGTGTATGTTTTCATGTGTGTAAACTGTGTGTGTCTGTAAGGGTGGAAGAGAGCGGGAGAAATAGATTAGGTGCTTTACGTACATAAAGCGTAATTTTGTGGCAAAACATGGAAATGATCTGTCATTTTTTGTTGTTGTAGGACCTTTTGAAATAACTGAAATCATTTGGCGAAGTGATACGGAACTGTAATGCATGCAGTCAAGAGCTGCCTGGAACTACGTTCGCCGTGCGTTTCCCTGAAAATAATTACACGCTTTAGAACGTTCGTCAGCCAATCAGATTCAAGCATTCAACGGCCCCCGTAGTATTAGTAAAATTGTGACGTTTTTCTGTGGGCGGAGCTTAGCTGGAAGCAGATATATTCAACCGACCGCTTCACTAACGCTAGCTATGAAGTCTGTTCAGCTTGTTTTTTAAAATAATAACTGGAGAAATTCCGAAACTGGAGAAATTACCTGCATATGTAAGGTATAGATGCACTGTCCAGGACCGCGATTGTTATTTGAAAAGGTTAACTTTAACGGACGAAACCAGATTGGCCGATCCACACACGCTTTTACTCAAAGGATGGACGATCTGACAGGATTCCCTCCTAACGTGTATAAGACAAACTCACAGTGTCTACCTAGTCATGAAGATGTATATATATTTCAATTTCAGCAGGCAACTATTTTTACAGCTACATTATTATTCCAGCCACAATTAATCTCAACAATGTATATACAATTACAGATGATTAAGCATATAAATCGTCAGTTTGTTGTTTTACACACATACACACAGACATTATTTCATACACTACATAGTGAGATGCATAAGAAATCTTTAGATGCGCCCATAACAACAAAAGACAATACTTTATTTAACCTTTTCTGATAAGAAGTGTGCGCTGCAAATGCGAGCATTTTTGACGATAGTTTCTGTCCAGTCCGCTCGTTTTATCTCCTTTAACCACAGCTGTCGTCGGTTTTTTGTCTGGCAGTGGCATCAGGTATGCCTTAAAATTTCAAATTGGAGCCTCTACAACATCGATTCGGGCACCCAACATCACAACAATAAGATATTTTAAGCTCCTTATGTAGTCGAATCTGCTCTGGTTTGAATGGGCCGCCTCCAGTTTTCGCTTTGTTTTGCCTCCAGCTAGCGCTGTGAGGTAATTGTGACGTCGGCCCTAAAAGGGTCTATGACTAAAAATAATAAATACATTCGAACTGAATACTTAAAAGATGTTTCTAGCAAACCTTTATTCATTATAGACATTTTATTCATCCAACATTCTAGTTTAATTTAATTTATTCAGTTAAAAAATCAACCGGCGCCTTCTTTTGGCCCTAATTAACATTCAGTTAGTTAATGGACTGTAGATGACGTCAGACCCAAGCTGAGTTCCATTAGTGTTTGAAAAAAAAATGCCAATAATAAATCAGTGTCGTGTCAGTATGTGTGGAATCATTAAATAAGTCCACTTCGATTTTAATTACCGACGAATAAAATCAACTTCGAAAACTCGTAAAATCGAGTAGAAATGATTGTGATGATTTAAATGGATGGAAACAAAGATGTTGTTGTGACATAATGGTAATTAAGTAAGGAGTAGATAGTCTGTGAAGACCTCTGTGTGATGCCATGTGTGATCCTTATGTGATCCTGGCAAGAATAGATTGCAGATGTTCCATAAGGAATTGTGCTGTAGTATAATTTTCAGTCCCTTAGAGAATTCAAGTGCCTCAAAAGCTGTTGTATACCAACATTTTTCAAGAGCTTCATGTATTATTATTATTAGCCTTCTGAACACGTCCTAATCTTAAATTAAACCTTTGCTATATATAACCTATACATAGATATATGTTGTTTATAAGCCACAATGTTTATTCCATTACCAGATGTTTCGTCTGATAGACTGGCCCGAATGTTTTCTCCACGGGTCATTTAGAATATTTTATTCAAGAATCCAAGATTTTTCTCTTCGAAAATGAACAGATAAGGATTTGGAAAGCACTCGTGTTATCAAGCAACTGCAAGCAATAAAGATGACGCTTTAATGATAACATTTCATGGCGGGTATTCGCTGCGGGCAGAGAGGCATTTAAGCCATTATCTATATGCTCAATGCAATTAACGAATGCTTAATCTAACGAATAATTAATCAGCTCGGGTATAATACGACTTCCATATTCCTAAACGCAGTTTTGAGGTTTTCGAAGCAATTCATATGGGACCCAGACCACACCATTATGAATATACTATTGGAACAGGCTGTCAGAAACTAGCAGTGTAGGATACTTTCCGGATACTTTCAGTGCACCATAAAACATTTTAGAGATCTGGGGTGCTACATTTTACATGAAAGCGCACTGTGACAATAGAACGCTGCTGCCACCTGGAGCTGTCCGTTCAGCACCATGGCGCAGCACTTCAGCGCATCCAGCCCAAACGCTGCTTCATCTTCAAGGTTAACCTATGGATTGCTATGTATTTATCTTGATTGTATACATTTCTTTAACAACATAAGAAGCAATTTTGTGTGTTTTAACGGCGATGGCTTTATAACAATGAGTAAATAAATTTTTTTTTTCCATAATTGTCCCAAAACGTCCACTGAACTTGTCACAATGATTTCTGCCATTTTACGTGATTTTATGAGTTTTCAACTCGATTACAAATTCAATTCAAAGTGGTCGAAAGTTTTCAGTCTGAGCAGTGAAAATATTTACAGTGCACTGGAAGCAGAGCTATCATATACAATGGAGAAAAGCCATTCACTTTTATCGAAAAACGTGTACATGACGTACAAATAACCTGTCCTGAATTGCTTACGAATGAAATGTCAGCGCAAAAAGCTTAGAAAAATACGTTTTCTGTCTTTGAAACATTTGCATCGCCCTTTCATTTGCACGCGAACGTCTCAAGAGCGCTCACTTTGGATTGGTTCGGTTCTTCTTAAGGTGTACCTACACATCACTCTTCACCCAATGGTTCTCAGAGACACTTTGAAGGGGAGGATATTTGCTTTGCTCTCGCAAGCCATTTTAGAACAACATGGTCAGTCATAGTTCGACAGCCAATCGTGAGTGCGCTCTGCTTGGACTTGCCTCTGCCTCGCCAGTCCCTTCTCGTGCTGCTGTCCTCGGCGTGAACGCGCGTGGTACCCAACGCTCGTGAAGAGGAGGAGGAGGATGTGGCGCGCGGAGGGGAAATGGCTGCCGAAAACAAGCCGGAAGGTAAGTCAGAAACATCGGGGATATTTTTTACTTGTACGGCAAGAGTGTGCGAGGGGAAAAATTTGGAGGCAGGCAGGGAAGAGCCGCCAGTTGAGAACCGAGGAGCTTTTGGGATTGTAAAGCCTCTGTGTTTATCCTCACACACTCGTTATTCCAGCACGGAGACATCACATCACATCACCCTAGCCAGCATCGGTAGCTAGCCAGCAGTGTGCATCACATATATTTAAAAACAAGCCGGAGCAAAAGCGCGAGCGCATCTGAAAATTCAAAAATCCGCCTTGCGCTCCGTTTCCTTCAGCCTAACGGTCGCGCTCAAAGCAAAACTTGTGAGCCGCAACGACTGTCAATTTCTAACTTCTTTTTTCGATTTACCAAGCTTCCTCGGTTGCGTAAATTGTTTCTGAGTTGGCGGGGATAGAGTTCTGGAGACCACAGTTGGACCTAAAACTACCTTACAGCCAGAAGTCATGAAAATAATGCTGGTAAGCTTGTTTAATAGTAGATTTTTCCCCTCTCAGTCACTTTCACGCGTCCATAGACTCCAACTGACCTTCTTTTCAGCGGTTTTGTGATATGTGGTCAAAGCGTTTTCACTTTGAAATTTGCTTCAAGGACACATTCTTCCATACCAGTTTGCCCCCTTTACGTCAGATACACATAAACAGCAGTTTAAATCTCTGAACTAGATTCTTGTATAACCAAGGAGTCTGATATTTCCAGATCAGCAATGGAATGTGGCGACCACAACGCAAAATGAAATTTTAGTCTTATGCCAGGAAGACAGAAGAGGTGTTATTGAAGATTATACATAACCATTTCTCTTTAACACTGTTTCAAATACTTTTCAGATTTGTCTCTTGACTGAATGAGCAACGAGTTTGTTTCACTCAGAGACACTCTTATACAGTTGAATATAATGCTTGCCCACAGTATTTCGCTGCAAAATTTGGCTGAAATACGATTTTTGAAAAATTACTAATTTATTATTGTCAGATGTAGTCAACAGTATTGTTTTTAGTATTATTGACGTGAATTACTTTTTGAACAGTTATGTCAAGCTGTCACCTCTCTCATATGACAGATTTCCTTGTATATAAAACGTATAAACAACGAGGTTTTGGCAAGTCGTCATTAGTTGCGAGGATTTTTTGTTTGTAATTCACCTTCAGTGTGAGATCAAAGCAAATAATGGTTCATTAACCACAAGGTGGCGACATTGAGTTAAAAGAAACTTTATTTGGGGAAATCGTGATAACATTATCTTGAAAAAAAAAACGATTGGCTAAAACAAAAATTCAGTCTATAATCGTTTTTGATAGTTTACAAACTAGCCTCTAGGGAACCTTTAAAGACAGCAAAATGAGTTGATAAATCATGGTGTGATGATGAATGGTCCATTTTCTCGAAGCTGAATAGCCTAGTAGAAGGTGAAAGATAAGTTTGATCATAAAACCTCACTTTTGTGTAGTAAATTATGCATATTGATAAACTATAGATAGAATAAATGATCCTAATATAATCTGACATTAAAACATGACTCTAGACAAACACAGGGATCTGAACATATAGAAATCCACAAGGGGGTGGTATTGAGCTTCCTAAATGTTCACTGTTATATTTTTAACACTGTGTCAGCTAAGAAAACAAGCATTACCATAAATATAAATCTACGTTTGTTTTCAAACAGCACTGAGGCTAACTACCTAAACTAGCTCGCTCTTTGTGTGTGTATGTGTGTGATTGTGGGTGTGTGCATGTGTTTGTCAATCTCTGCATGTCTGTGTGTGCATTTCAGATGCAAACAAACACAACCATCCTTGAAACGTGTCTCAGACTGGCCTGCTTCCTGCCAATGCATCTCAGTAGCCAAGAGCTTTTTAGAAACCCCGACTTATGACTCCCATTGCAGAATGTGCTCGGTTATTTTTGTCATGCTTGTCAGGTCAATGTATGGGGGAGGAGCTAGTGTTCCACACCTCCATATTAATATAGAGTGCTCTGCACTGTATGGCTACAACTAAATTCAGAGTCCCATATAGCCGGCAGTGTGTTATATTTAATTTGTAGGCCTACACACTTTCAGCATGTAGTTTGCCATTATATGTGTTGCACGCCATTCATTTTAGCACTGATTGTTGCCTGTATTTTAACCTTTTGTCCTTGAAGCATTTAAAATGTTTGCATAGAGCACGGTTCTCCAGGGCCTTATTATTTGGCAGGGTTTTCTGCACATAAGGACAGGCTGTTCTTAGCTGGAGGCTGCTATGAAAACATGGTTAATGTCTCACGCACCCCATAGAGTTCTTCTGTCTCCTGATATGACCTAGCTCACTTTTTAGATTGCCAGGAATTGGGACTGTACCTATGGAAGGTGGTGACGGTGGATTGAGATGTGCGAGGGAACTGTACATTTAAAGGGACAGTTCACCCAAAAACAATACAAAAAATCATTTGCTCACTGTAATCAAGTTCCAAACCTGACTTTCTTTCTTCTGTGAACACAAATAATGAGAAAATGATAACAGATTATTTTAGTCTTTGATGATGTTGATGCTCCATACACATCTATACACATCTATTTGAATTTCGTGGTTCCTTCAGAGACTAGGGTGCTGTTTATCACAACAATTGACTATTAGTAGAAGCAGGAAGGATACAGCTTACAAGCTCTCCAAAGAGGGATTTACGACATATTGAGCCATTATGTAGAAAATTAACTTTTAAAGATCTCTGCATAGTCGTTTTCTTTAGTTTGAGGATATGCTTTAAGATTTTTTTTTAAAAATTGAATTAGTGAATGGCAGGGATAGATGGAGATGCCACTTCTTCCTGGGGAGTCGTGACAGATCCTTTCGACTTGTCTCGATCCTTCTCTACCTGCCTCACACAGAAACACACATTAAGTTCATCGATTGGTGTAGCTTACTAAAATTGAGCCTCACCAAACAGCCCTGGGACCACAATGAATTTGATTGCTGCCCTCATTGCTACCTGTTAGGGGCTGTTTCTTGACTGTTTATTTCAGCACCTACAGATTTATCAGTACGACTGAGGTGAAAATGAAAAAATACAAGAAACACAGGCAAACACGCACATGTCAGGTGATTTTGAACAAACCAGTTAGCATTGGAGTTAATACTGTATATACAGTGATCTAGATTGTTTTCTCTCTTGGCAGTGTAACACTTCTAGCCATTAACAGCTGGAGCCATCTATGACACTTTGTTATAGTTAATGAAAATGTGCATGCGGTCTGAAGTTACAAGGGAAC